>JAQZBX010107385.1:0-10655 GCA_029593785.1 Cabassous unicinctus
TCACCATCATTGAGGATCATTCAATGAGCACCCACCAGATGCATCCTATAGCATCTGAAAAATCAGCAATTGTTGAGATGTTGACATGTTTAAATTTGGCTCATATTACATGAAGCAAATGGGAGTGTATAACTTAGATTGGGAATTACATTCATACTACATGGCTGTTGTTTCTTCTTCCTCTTCTTCTTTTTCTTCTTCTTTCAAGCTGCCAGATGGTGTGGATCAAATTATTCTAGAATGCAGAGAGTCTGGATTTCTGCAGATGAGCATAATAGTCAGTGCAGACTTTTGCTCCCATCCCTGCCGCTCCTAGTGCCATATCTGCTCCCAGCACCAACCCCTAGCCACCCCTGCCATTCAGGCACAAGGGTGGTGCCAGCAATATTTTTAAGTGCTCCTTGAGAATTTCTTGAAAAAAACTTTTGTTTTACTTCTTTTACTTATTTCCTCAAAATCTTAGAAATTGAAGTTTCATCTTTATTTGAAAAAAAAAAAAAAAACTGGGCTACTGGGATATGGTAAAATACAGCAATTAAAATGCCAGCTTCAGCAGTCAGATGATAGTGAGGCAAATTTTATTGAGCATTTTTTATCTGTTAACTTACCTAATCCTGATCACAACAATGCCTTCATTTCACAGAGAGGAAACTGAGGCACAAAAACGAAGAGCAAATTGCCTAAGATTACCCAGCTAGTAAGAGGGAGAGCCAGGATTTAGAGCTATAGAGACCATACTTTGAATTACTGTTTTCCGCTAATATGTGGTCAATTGATACCTCCATGACTCAGTATTCCCATCCAGAAAATGGAGATAAGAACATCACCTGCAAGGAAAGCACTTGGCTCTCTGCCAGACCCATAGTGAGTACTTAAAAGATATTTACCAGTATTAAATTGCAAGGGAGCTCTATCAAGGGAAATGCAGAGATTCTCCTCAATATCTCTGCTGGTCACTCAGTCTGACATGGAAACTTTGGCTTTGAGGAGTCAGAACTTTGTTCCTCAATAACACTTAACCAAGAAGGATTCTAACTATCTGGATGAGGTGGGCAGGAGGCTGTGTACGTTTATATGCACACACCTCCCAGCGCCCTGGCCTGTGTACCTGGCTGCTTTCGTTCATCTGTGATTCCACAGCCTGGAAATCCCGTGCTTGTGTCTGACTCTGAAGTACAGAAGAGAGGAAATGCCTGGAGCAGTGGCTAAAGCAGGGGCAAGAGCCACAGGGACATTTGGCTTTATCTTCTCATCCCTGGGTTTCTACTATTTGACTTTGCTGGTGAGGAGATATAAACTGGCATTTGCTTTATGGAGAATAATTTGGTACTTTCAAAATTTTAAATGCACATACCATATGACCCAGAAGTTTCCCTGGAAGAAATTATATCAAATGTATGATATTCAGTTCAGTAACATTTATAGACACAGAAGAGTAAAAGCTTTCTAGCAGTCCATACATTATATCTATGCAATGAAGTACTATGTTGCCAATAAAAGAATGAGATAGCTCTCTATAAAGAAAAGGGGCAGCCACCAAGATATCTAATTAAGTGAAAACACTAGATGCAGAATGTTGTCATTTGTGTAAAAAAATATATATATATACACAGATGCATATATACATACACAAACATATATACACATACACATATGTATGCACACATATATACCTACATACACATATAGACAAAACTATACATATATATTCATATACACATGTGCACACACAAACATACACACACTCATATATCTATGAAGAAAGAATATAAGTGTGAGCTGTTAGTTTATGAGGTGATCCCAGGGAACCCCAAAAGGAGAGTGGGAAAGTAAGGCAAGGAAGGAAATGTATTCAGTTAAGGGACATTATAAACAAAGTTACCAGTGAAGGCAACTAGAATGCAATCCTGCTGAGGAAGTCTGGGAGACAATGAAGAACATACCTCAGGATTATCTCACTTAAGGGGCCAGGAAGCTGGGGTATTTTTCCACCAACTCTCCACCTGTCTTTGGTTGTGGGCTGCTTCCAGGAGCATTAATTCTCTGGCAATTCCACCTGGCTGAAAGTGTGCCCGTGGCCAGAATAAAAAGCCCTGGGGATGGGGAGCGGATGTAGCTCAAGTGGTTGAGTGCCTGCTTCCCATCTACGAGGTCCTGGATTCAATCCGCAGTACCTCCTAAAAAACAAAAACAAAAACAAAAACAAAAACAAAAAAAGCCCAGGGCAGGAAACAGCTGTTGGTGTGTTGCAGTGAAGACTGGGAGGCTCTAGGCAGGGTGCTAACAGGATCGTCCTGAATATGCACAGAGTACCTCTGGAAGGAGAAGCACAAGAAACCAGTAGTAGAGGTGCCACTCAGAAGAGGAAGTAGATTATTGGAGGAGATGGGCATTTTCACTTTGAATCCTATTATACTTTTTGAAATGTGTAGTGTGCATGTATTACCTATTCCCAAAGTAAATAAAATGATACATAAAAATTGAATTGAGATCCTGCAGAGATGCACAGGAGGCTAACAAACCTGTCTCTAGAGCAGAGTTTCTCAACCTCGGCACTACTGACATTTTGGGCTGGATAATTCTTTGTTGTGGGAGATTGTGCCGTGCATTGTAGGTTGTTTACCTGCATCCCACTGGTAGAGTTGTAACAATCAAAAATATCTCCAGATATTGTCAAACATCCCCTAGGGAGCACAATTGCTCCCCTCTCAGTCTCCTCCATTGAGAACCACCGCTGTAGGGGATTTGGTGAGTTTGCTTTCTCTTGGTTGCTCTGATGAACTGAGCCACAGGGTGGTCTAAGGCAGCACATCTATATTTCTGCATGAAGCCTGACTATAGGGATAGAAGTTAGATGACCTGGTCTATACCATAAAAGGAGGGAATGGAGCTATATTTACTGTTCTCCTGCTCTTCCCTTCCATGCACACAAACACACACACACACACCATCCCTCACTTACCAGATACATCTCTTATAGAACCACACAGGTCACTTGAATTCAACTGTCCTTCTTCAGGAGGTCTTACTGACATGGACACCATATAAGTGTTTTGAGAAGTTGTGCTCCAAGAAGATGTATAAATGGCCAATAAGCCAATGAAAAAACATCACACGTCATTATCACTTGTCATCAGGGAAATGCAAATCAAGACCACAATGAGACTTCTGGTCAGCTAAGATGGCTGCATAAGATATTCCAGGGTGCTATCCCCCTTAGTTATGTTTGAACAGTTAGCAAAAACTGGCAGAGCCATCTTCTTCAAAACTCTGGAAAACAGTTAAAGGATTACAGCCTAAAAAAAATGAGAAGCAAAGCTTGTAGTGCCTTTCCTAGCCTCTTTCCTAATCCCTCCTGGGTGTAGTGTGGAGCCAGACTGTGCTCCCATCATGGGTTCACAGCACTGTTCTAGAGGGAGCATGGTAACTGCTATGCGCATACTGGAGTACCTGTATGTCAGTACCAATCTATCACATGGAAGCCTAAAGACTGAACCAGAAAACTTGTCTTGGGCTCACCCTCCCAGTATTTGTCCTGAAAGCAGAGAAGCAACCTGCAGACAGCTAAAGCAGTGTATGAAACAATTAAGTTGACATGGCCAGTAGCAAAGGACTACCTACACTAAGTCATAAAATAGAGCACCCAGGAGCGGGTGAAGTCTACTTCAAAGGGAGTAGAGGGGGGAAGTGTATGGGGCTCAAGTGATTGGGCTCCTATCTACCATATAGGAGGTCCAGGATTTGATTCCTGGACCTCCTGGTAAAGGCAAGCTGGCCCGCTCAGAGAGCTGGCCCATGTGGAGTGCTGGCCCATGCGGAGTGCTGGTCCATGCGGAGTGCTGGCCCACGTGGAGTGCTGGCCCACACATAAGTGCTGGCCCATGCAGAGAGCTGGCTCAGCAAGATGATGCAACAAAAAGAGACACAGAGGAGAGACAATAAAAGATGTAGCAGATGAGGGAGCTGAGGTGGTGCAAGAGATTGAGCACCTTTCTCCCACTCCAGAAGGTCCCAGGGTGGGTCCCGGTGCCACCTAAAGAAGACAAGCAGATACAGAAGAACACACAGTGAATGGACACAGAGAGCAGACGGTGGGGGAGGGGGGAGAGAAATAAATTAATAAATAAATCTTTTAAAAGGGGGCAGGTAGAGGAGACATTCTAACTCTTGTAAACTGGAAACTGGGGGAATTACTTCCTAAATTTAACATATACTCAGGACAAGACCCAGACTCAGAAAACAAGAAGAAGACCCTGCACTCACATTCATCTAGGGCTCGTCTTCTTGGTAAGAGGGATAAACTCTGAACGAAACCACCAGCCAAAATAGAGTCAATCTGCAAAGACCACAAAAGACTTTTTTTTTTTTTTTTTGGTGTTGGTTTGTTTATTTTCTAGCTCCTGGCACTCAAGGAAATCTCTGTCATATCACTAGCTAGATACAAATTTGAGGAACAGACTGCTTAGGAACTAAATCCCAGAGTTAATACTTTAAAATATTAAATTGTACAGTCCACAGCAAAAGACTACAAGACAAAGAAAGGCATAGGAAATAATGGCCCATCTAAAGTAAAAAGATAAAAACTCAGAAACCATCAACAAAGAGAATCAGACATTGGACATATCAGACAAAGACTTAAAAAATCATCCTCAATATGCTCAAGCTGATAAAGGAAAACCGAGGGAAAGAACTAAAGGATACGAGTAAAACAATGAGAGAAAATATGAGAATCTCTAAAATTCTCAATAGAAATCCAAGGGAAATATTAGAGTTGAAGACCACAATAAATGAAATGAAAATTCCCAGGAGGGTTTCAACAGAAGATTGGAATGGGCAGAAGAAAGAATCAGTGATCTCAAAGATGAGACAATTGAAATGATTCAGGCAGAGGAACAGAAAGAAAAAAGAATTCTGAAAGAAGCAAACAGAGCTGAAGAAAACTGTGGGACACAAATTATACATACCAACATATGCATTATGGGGATCCCAGAAAAAGAAGAGACAAAAGGGCAGAAGTAACTTTCAAATAAATAATGTCAGAAAACTTCCCAAATTTAACACACAACATAAATAAGAACATTCAAGAAACCCAACAAATCTGAAACAAGTTAAACTCAAAGAGAACCACACCCAGACATATAGTAATCAAACTGTCCAATGCCAAAGACAAGGAAAGTTCTGACAGCTGCAAAAGAAAAGCAATGAGTTATGTACAAGGAACTCCCAATAAGATTAAGGTTGCCAATTTCTTATCAGAAACTGTGGAGGAAAGAAGGCAGTGGGTACTGTATGATTGCATTACTGTGAACCAAATATATTGTGTAACATATTGTATGATTAAAAAAAATTTATATGTATCCAGTACATTTAATTCAGAAATGTATGTTTTTATTCAACTGTGTTTTCTTTTTAGTTTTTAATTGTTTATAGTTTCAATTATTAAATGTACAAAATAAAGGTAAATACCCAGGTTAAAGTAAAAATAAATAAATAAAAATAAGGCAGTGGGATGAAATATATAAAGTGCTGGAAGAAAACATTTGATAACCAAGAATTTTATATCAAGTGAAACTTTCTTTCAAAAATGAGGGCATGATTAAGATATTCCTAAATAAACAAGGAATTGTCACGACTAGACCTTCCCTTCATGAAGTGCTAAAGGAAATTCTTCAGAATGAATGGAAAGGATACTAGACAGTGGATTAAACTGACATAAAGAAATAAAGACCTCTGGTAAAGGTAACCATATGGATAATTATAAATTTTAGTATGATTGTATTGTATTTTGGGGGTATGTAACTCCATGTTTTACTTCTTACAGGTTCTAAAATGGAAAGGAATAACAAGTAATGATAAATATATGGTTTGGGGTACACAATGTATAAAAGATACAATTTGTAACAAGTTCAGCAAGAAAGTGGAGGGGATGGAGGAGTATATGAGCAATGTATGTACATGCTATTGAAGTCAAGTTGGTATCAAATCAAACATGATTGCTATATATTTAAGATGTTAAATTTAGCCCTATCACAGCCACAAACAAAATATATGACAAATATATATTCCAAAAGAAATAAGAAGGGACTTAAATGGTACAATATAAAAAAAATTAAAAAATATATATGAAATAAGGCATTAACAGAAGAATTGAGGATTAAAACAGACATAATACTTACAAAGACAAAATAGCAAAATGGCAGAAGAAAGTCTTGCATTATCAGTAGTGACTTTAAATGTAAATGAATTAAACTCTCCAGTCAAAAGGCAGAGATTAGCAGAATATATTAAAAAGCATGACCCAACTAGATACTGTTTATTAAGATACTCACCTGACATTTAAAGACACAGGTAGGTCAAAAGTGAAAGGATGGAAAAAATATAACATACAAATAACAACCAAATGAAAGCTGAGGCAGCTATACTAATATCAGATAAAATAGACTTAAAGTCAAAAACCTTTACAAGGGAAAAAGAAGGTCACTTATTTACTGATAAATGGGTCAATTCAACAAGAAGACACACAGTTATAAATACATATGCACCTAATGGCAGAGCCCCAAAATATATGAAGTAAATATTGACAGATGTGACAGGAGAAATCAACATTTCTATATTAATAGTAGGAGACTTCAATACACCACTTTCAATAATATATTGAAATCTTCTAGAAAGAAGATCAATAAGGAAATAGAAGGCTTGAATGATACTCTCTACCAACTAGTCCTAACAGACAAATATAGAACACTTCACCCAACAGCAGCAGAATACACATAATCTTCTCTAGTGTACATGGATCATTCTCCAGGATAGACCATATGTTAGGTCACAAAAGAAGTCTCAATAAATTTTAAAATATTTAAATCATACAATGTATCTTTGCTAATCACAATGGAATAAGATTAGAAATCAATAACAGAAGAACTGAAAATTTCTCAAATATGTGGATATTAAACAATGTACTCTTAAATAATCAATGGGTCAAAGAAGAAATCACGAGGTATTTTAGTTTGCTAAAAGTTGCTGAGTACAATATACCAGAAATGGGTTGGCTTTTTTAATGGTTACAGTTCTGAGGCTGTGAAATGTCCAAATCAAGGATTCATCAGGTGATGATTTCCTCCCTAAAGATGGGTTACCGGTAATTCTGGACTTCTCTCTCACATGGTGGCATCTGCCAGTTTCTGCCCTCTCTGCTTCTGTGTTCTGTTGATTTCAGCTTCTGACTTCTAGGACTTTCTCTCTCAACTTCTGGAGAGTTCTCTCTGTGTCTCTCTCCATATCCATCCCATTTGTAACCTGGGTCATGCCCTATTGAAGTAATTTAATCAAAAGGAAGTTCCCACCTACAATAGGTTCACACCCACAGGATCGGATTAGCTCTATGGACATGATCTCTTCTGGAGCACATAGTGTTTCAAACTAGCACAAAAGAGAAATTTGGAAATATCTTGAGGCAGGTGAAAATGAAAATACAACATCCAAGATTTATAGGATGCAGCAAAGGTAGTGTTGAGATGGAAAATTATAGCTCTAAATGTTTATAATAAAAAAGAAGAATGATATCAAATTAGAACAGGAGGATCTAGAAAACAAAGATCTAAATAAACCCAAAACTAGCAAAAGACAGTAAATAAAGGCTAGATTGAAGGTAAATGAAATATAGAATAAAAGAAACAATGAATGAATCAAAAAAACCAAAATTTTGTTCTTTGAAAAAATCAATAAAATTGACAAAACTTTAGTTAGACTTACAAAGAAAAAAAGAGGGAGGACACAAATAACTAAAATCAGAAATAAAAGGCGGGCATTAAACCAAACCCACAAACTCAAAAGAATTGAAAGAGGATGCTAAGAACAACTGTATGCCAACAAATTAGAAAACCTGGAGGAAATAGACAAATTCCTAGACGCACAGACACTACCTACATTGACTCAAGAAAAAATAGATGCCAACAGAACAATAACTAGTAAAGAGATTGAATCAGTAATCAAAAACCTCCCAGCAAAGAAAAGTCCAGGACCAGATGGCTTCCCAGATAAATTTTATCAAACATTTCAAGAAGAATTAACACCAATTCTGCTCAAATTCTTCCAAAATATTGAAGAGGAGGAAACACTCAATGCATTCTATGAGATGATATCATCATTATACTAAAGCCAAACAAATATAACACAAAAAAGAAAGCTATAGAACAATATCTCTTATACATATAGATGAAAAAAAAACTCGACAAAATACTAGCAAACTAAACCCTAAAGCACATTAAAAGAACTATCAAAGTCCTAGAAGAAAATGTAGGGAAGCATCTTTAGGACATTGTGTTAATCAATTTTTTATTAGACTTTGCCCCCAAAGCACAAGCAACAAAAGGTTGAGTGCCTGCTTCCCATGTACGAGGTCCCGGGTTCAATCTCTGGTGCCTCCTAAAAAAAAAAAAAAAAAAGATTTATACACAATGATCTAGTGGGATTTACCCCATGTATGAAAGGGTGTTTCAACATGAGAAAATCAATTAATGTAATATGCCACATTAACAGATTAAAGGAAAAAGAAACACATGATCATCTTAATTGACATAGAAAGGGCATTTGACAAAATTCAGCACCCCTTCTTATTAAGAACATTTAGAAAACTAGGAATAGGAGGAAATTTCCTTCAACTTGATAAAGGTCATATATGAAAAACCCACTGCTAATATCATACTCAATGGTAAAAGACTGAAAGCTTTCTCTCTAGGATCAGGAACAAGGTAAGGATGCCCATTGTCACCACTGTGTTTCAACATTGTAATAGAAATTCTAACTAGAAAAAGAAATAAAAGGCATCCAAATTGGAAGAGAAGTAAAAGTTTCCCTCTTTGCAGATGACATGATCCTCTATGCAGAAAATTCTAAAACATCTACAACAAATCTACTAGAACTAATGAACGAATTCAGCAAAGTGATAGGGTAAAGATCAACATGCAGAAATCAGTAGTGTTTTTCTGCATTGGTAATGAATACTCAGGAGAGAAAATCAAGAAAAAAGTTCTATACACAATAACAACTAAAAGAATCAAATATCTAGAAATAAATCTAACCAAGGATGTAAAGAATTTGTATACAGAAAACTACAAAACATTGCTAAAATAAATCAAAGAAGACCTAAATAAGTGGAAGGACATTCGGTGTTCATTGATTAGAAGACAAAATATTAAGATGTCAATACTACCCAAAGAGATTTACAGATTCAATGCAATCACAAGCAAAATTCCAAACTTCTTTGCAGAAATGGAAGAGCCAAGTATCAAATTTATCTGGAATGGCAAAGGGTTCCAAATAGCTAAAGTCATCTTGAAAGAGAAGAATGAAGTTGGAGGACTCACACTTCCCAATCTTAAAACTTATTACAGGAAAGCGGATGTGGCTTAAGCTTTAAGCTTTAAGCAATTGGGCTCCCGTCTACCGTATAGGAAGTCCAGGGTTCGATTCCTGGGGCCTCCTGGTGAAGGCAAGCTGGCCCATGCAGTGAGCTGGCCCAAGTGGAGAGCTGGCCCATGCAGAGTGCTGGCCCATGCAGACAGCTGGCCTGTGCAGGAATGCTGGTCTGTGCAGGAGTACTGGCCCACACAGAGAGCTAGCGCAGCAAGATGATGCAACAAAAAGAGCCACAGAGGAGAGATATAAGAGACACAGCAGACCAGGGAGCAGAGGTGGCGCAAGAAACTGAGCACCTCTCTCCCACTCCAGAAGGTCCCAGGATTGGTTCCTGGTGCTGCGTAAAGAGAAGACAAGCAGACACAGAAGAACACACAGAGAGCAGGCAGCGAGTGCAAAAACAATGGGGAGCCAGGGGGAGAATAAACTATTAAAAAAAAAAAAAAGATTGAAAAAAAAAGCTTATTAAAAAGCCACAGTTATCAAAACAGCATATACTAGCACAAGGATAAACATATAGAGACCAATGGATTCAAATTGAGAGCTCAGAAATCAACCCACACATTTGTGGTCAACTGATATTTGACAAGGTGACAAAGACCACTCAATTGGGAAAGAGTAGTCTTTTCAACAAATGATGCAGAGAAAACTGGATCTCCATTTGCAGAAAAAGAAGGAGGACTCTACCTCACACCTTATACAAAACTCAACTCAAAATGATCAAAGCCCGAAACTATCAGAGTCCTAGAAGATAATGTAGGGAAGCATCTTCAGGACATTGTGTTAGTCAGTTGTTTCTTAGACTTTACAACCAAAGCACAAGCAACAAAAGAAAAAGTAGATAAATGGGACCTCCTCAAAATTAAAAACTTTTGTGCCTCAAAGGACTTTATCATAAAAGTAAGAAAACAACTTACAAAATAAGAGAAACTATTTGAAAATCACATATCGGTTAAGGATTTAATATCCCGTACAACTCAACAACAAAAAGATAAAAACCCAATCAAAAACTGAGTAGAAGACTTGAATGGACATTTCTCCAAAGAAAATATACAAATGGCTAAAAAGCACATGAAAGATGTTCAACATCATTAGCCCTTAAGGAAATGCAAACCAAAACCACAATGAGTTACCATTTGACACCTACTAGAATGGCCACTAATAACAAAATTAGAAAATAAGTGTTGGAGATGATAGGAGTACTCTGTTGGTGGGAATGTAAAATGGTGCAGCAGCAG
>JAQZBX010107386.1:0-10659 GCA_029593785.1 Cabassous unicinctus
GGCCCTATCTGGGAATATATGATAATTTATTTCCCCAGTATAACATGGTTATACTCATTTATAATTCCTCTACTCATGATTCTTCTACTCCTTTTACTTGAACCTATAATTTTCAATATACCCAATAAATATATCTCTCAGGGACTTAAATCTTCGAATTGTTCCTTTGCCGGTTGAGCCCTGTATCCCAGCAGAGATGCGGTTACCTCCTACTCTCCAGTTCTTTGGGCTTGCCTTGGACAACCAACAAAATGATGATGATAGATAAGTCCCATCCCAAAAAAAAAAAAAATACAAGAAGTATCTACAATTACAAGTAAGACAATTCCTTCCATCTGCCCCACAATGTCTAAGTCCCCTCTCAGCCTGAAGCAGTCAGTAGACATCATACCAAATCCCTCAAGATTGAGGAATGAACAAGCATAAGGTGGGAATATAACCATGGACCAAAGTAGATTTATTGTTATAGTTATTATCTTGTGTTAATGGAAGAACTTGTAACATTGACATAAAGGTAATGGTTGCCAGGGTTTCAGAAGGGACTGGGAGGGATGAGTAGACGACACAAGGCAGTGGAATTGTTCTGTAAGATACTGCAATGATAGACACTGTAACCGTTGGGGAATTTGATGTAATTATGAATTCCAAAAATATAATTGGATCATGCTTGTAATCTGATCTGTTAATCTGGGCATGATTAGGTTATGATTAGGGTGTTGAGCCCCACCCCCTGGTGGGTGGGGAATCGAATATAAAAGGCAAGGCAAAGAACAGAGTTAAAGCAGTCTTTTGAGAAGCAGTCTTTTGAGAAGCAGTTTTGATGTTGGAAAGAAGGCCCCAGGAGAAGATAAGCAAGCTGTTCGCCTGATCGTCTACAGCAGACCTTGTGGAGGAAACAGGAGCTAAGCCCGGAGAGAAACGCAGCCCCGGGAAGAGAGGAACCCCAGAAGCCTGAACCCTGGCAAACGTCGGCAGCTGTCTTGCTGTAACACGTGGCAATGGACTGTGGTGAGAGAGGAAACATAACGCTTTATGGCCTGGTATCTGTGGACTTCTACCCCAAATAAATACCCTTTGCAAAGACCAACCCATTTTTGGTATTTCACATTAGCACCCCTTTGGCTGACTAATACAGACACATTATACATTTGTCAAAGCCTATAAAACTGTACAGCACAAAGTGTAAACCATAATGTAAACTATAGAACTTGGGTAGTAGCAATGCTTCAATATTCGTTCATCAATTGTAACAAATGTACCACATTAATGTAAGATGTTAATAATAGGGGAAACTACGTCTGTGGATGTGCTCAGTGCATTATAGGGGAATTCCTTATACTTCAGGTGTAATTTTTCTGTAAATCTAAAACTTCTCTAAAAATAATGTTTATTAATACAAGGAAAAAAAAATCTAGTAGACCCAACATGGAAGTATTCGTGGTTAGCCCCATGTCGGGTAAACCCAAATCTAAGTCAGTTTCTATTTCCTGTAAATGCCCGGCTGGCCCAGCAAACAGATGTTAAATCAGCCAATCAGCTATCCCCAAGTCCCTATTCTTCCACCAGCTAACTTCCTCATTGCTAAGCAAACTCCCACACTTACCATATTAAGAAATGTAGTCTGTATTAACCAATGAAGATTTCCTCCCAATGTACTCACTTTTTCTGTCTTTAAAAACCTGTTGTTCTCTTTATTCAGAGGAATTCCACTCATCCTTATGGTGATTGGAATCTTCCCAATTCGTGAACTGATTCAATTAAACTCTCTGAGAGCCAAGCAAATTTTGCTCACATTTTTTTAATACTTTTTAAAATAAAAAAAACAAAAAACAAAAAAACTTTAGATTACGTACATGTTACATAAAAAAACATACAGGGGATTCCCATATGCCCCAGTCCGTACCCCTCCCACACTTTCCCATATTAACAACATCCTTCATTAGTTTGGTCCATTTGTTATAATTGATGAACACATATTGGAGCATTGCCATCTGTAATTGACTCACAAAGTATTTTTAGGTCCTGCTAGCATTTCTAAAATAACATGACTTACCTCATTTCTCTGCATAACTGTCTTCTCTCCTAAGTTCCTAGTACCCATTAAAAATGTGGCAGTTTGGTATTATGAATTCTGAAAATAGATACTGGATTAAGTTTGCAAACTGGTCTGCTCCTCTGGGCGTATTAGATTGTATTAGATTCAGAGGTTTCACTTTTACTTTATTAAATCAAGATTAGGGCTTTTATTTGACCATGTCATTAGGGCAACTCGGTTTGAGTCCTCCCTCCCACTTCCCACCCTCCCACACCCCCTGCCATTTGTGGGCTATATAAACGGATGCTCAATCAAAGACAGAGAAGTAAATACACAGAGGAGAAGGAGAACATAGAGAGTTTAGTTTTGGATGCTGAAGCCCCAGGGAGAGAGTTGAGCCGTTCACCTGATAGTTTGCAGATAAAGAGACCAGAGCCCTGAACAGCTGAGAAAGCCCAGAAAGAAATGAGTCCTGGGGAGAGAGACAAGCCTTATGCTAGCCTACAGCTGAGATCAGAAGAAGCTGGGACCACAGAGCCTTAGGAGGAAGAGGAAGGCTGAATCCTCACAGAGACCAGCAGCCATCTTGCTCCAACACATGGCAACAGACTTTGGTGAAGGAAGTAATTTACTCTATATGGCCTTGTGACTGCAAGCTTCTACCCCAAATAAATACCCTTTATAAAAGTCAACAGGTTTCTGGTATTTTGCATCAGCACTCCTTTAGCTGACTAATACAAAAAAATATCTGTGACTCTGAAATAATTAAGCTAACCAGAAAAAAAAAAAAAGAAATACTGATTGTACTTTGCCTGAATACATCTATGTTTAAACTGCAGCACCCAAAGACCCCAAAAGGTGAGAGTGCCATCTAGCCAGGCTAAACATCCAGGGAGATAAATGATAATCCTGGCAATCATTCTACAGACCTCAGACTTCCAGTGCCTGAAATCATGCCAAACATGAAATAGATCTGACATGCTTTAGACTATGGCACAGTGAAATGCTGGTTAAAACTCTTACCCAATGATTATTATTTATTGATTTAGCTATATTAAGACCAGAAAAAAAAAATACTTTTATTTCAAAGAGGATTATTTAGTTAGAATTTTCCTCTCAATTGTTCATCATTTTTTATTAATGCTCTTGTGGGCCTTTTTATTTAAAAGGCCATTCTTTATTTCTACAAAGTCTGGAAAGGTTATCCAATTCTTTCTCATAAAGATGACTGTTTGCAAGCTTAGCTCTCAAATTCAAATAACTATGTAATTACCTACTACATCTTAATTTAGAGCATCTGACATTAAAGGGTATACAAGTAAAGGTAATAGTATTGAACACCATAAATGTCTTGATAACAAATAAGTCAATAAAAATATTATTCAAGATAGTGTGTGCTATAAGAAAATGCATATAGAACTTATATGTATGTTTGAAGCAACTATTCAAAATTTGCTTTTATAATCATTTTAAATGAATAATAATGTTACACCACTGAAAATAAACTCATTCAACAATAACAAAAAAAGAAAGCAGCTGGGACGGAACAATTTTCTCTTACTGCAGGTGTTCTGTATTATTAAAATTTTACACTTTGTAACTGATACAAAAGCAATCTAGACTTTCTGAGATGCTTGCTGTATTGATTTAGACTACTTTAAAAGTCTCTCATAATTCAAAAAATATAACATTCTAAACTTAAAAACATGAATTTCAATCTCCATATTGTGATGGATCAAATATATAAAACATATTAAAAGATCTCAAATATATGCAATGATCTGGGTCAAAAGTTTAATAAAGTTCATGCACTCCATATTTGCATCAGTGTGCAGTATTTTGTTTCAAGAAGTCCTGGAGAGGAAAATAGACATTCTTTTCAAAATATAAATCATATTCTTCTAAACATTATAAATAAACTAAGGCTTAAGCCTAGAAAGAGGTATACCTAAAATACCAGAGAGTTATATGAAAATATGACAGCTAAATATAAATTTTGGAATGATTCAATTTGAAAAATCTTATTTAATACCCACAATGTGTTGGGTATTGGGAGCACACAGAAATGAAAAGCCAATTCTTGCCCCTCCCCTCCCCACCTCCCCACCAAAAAAAAGTGTGAGCAAGGAAACAACAGATGCTGGGAGGCCAAGATACCTGGATGCCAAGCACGTTCCATAAGTCAATTCATTTAATCCTCATTCTGGGTGGTTTGGCCTAGTGCCTTTAGCTTCTTTCTCCAGATGAGCTTTCCTCTCCCTTTCACTGTGTCTTCCCCAACATGTATTCATCTCTGTTTCCCTTTCCACTCACTTTCCCTTCCCCTAAAACATCCTAATTATTTTCCCACATGTACTTCTGATTAGAACATCCACTGAGTGGATATTGGTCCAAACAGATGGCCTGCATACAAAATTTAACACTGAGGTGACATCATCAACATGGTGACAACAGGCAACCCCTGGAAAAGTCTCCCTTCAGAATCAATTAATAAAAGGACAAATTCTACTTGGTTGGATCTCTGGAGTAAGATAGAGACTAGAGAAGGGCCCCACAAATGCTGAATCTAAGAAAAAGGAAAAAGCACACCAAATACATGTTGAAGATTCGTCCTGGAGACACCAGTCTGGACCTCTCCCCCTCCATTGGTCCTGCACAGATCGGGAGTTTGACAGACGCAGCATGGCCCAGGTGCCTCTTGCTATAGATGCAGACCTTAGAGCAGCCACTCACAGCAGCAAGTTAGAGCCCCACACAGATCCACACAGGGACCCAAGTCTGCAGAGACCCAGGGGAAACAAAAGCAGCTGAGGAGTGCCACATACAGAAGTGCCTCCAGGGTGCACATAGTCAATCCAGTCTCTGTTTTCAGGATCACCTAAATGCAAAATGGACATTTCTGGATTGACCCCATCTGGGTCCCCAAGTGGAACACACTAATGAGGAAGAAACTGGAGACAGAACCAACTCATGGGGGAAAAGGGGGGAAAGAATGAACTGCTGTAAGACTGGATGGTTTTCCCAGAACTGAAAAATGTAATGAAAAGGGGACACTGAGTGAGGGAAAGAATTTTAAAAAATCATAGGAGCTAGGATGAAAATTCTGCACAAAAACAAACAGAATAGATCAAGACTTCTAGAGAAGGAGCAAAGGAAATGAAGCTTTCTCCTAGAGGTGAAATAATTGCACACAAAAAAGGCAAGTTTAAAAATTTTATTGCATATACCGAGTAAGAATCACATGTAGAAGTGGTAAGAAAATCTGAACAGGTAAGCTTGAGCTACTCTAAAGTTCCAGAATAAAGTGGACCAAGCATCAAAGAAGAGCCTTAACACAAAACCAATCAAAATAAAACCTTAAGAGAGTAGATGTAGCTCAAGTGATTGAGCGCCTGCTTCCCATGTACAAGGTCCTGGGTTCGATCCCCAGTACCTCCTAACAACAAACAAACAAAAAAACCAACTCTCACTGGGGAGCAGATGTAGCTAAGTGGTTGAGCACCTGCTTCTCATGTGCAAGGTCCTAGGTTCAATCCCTGGTACATCCTTAAAATAAATAAAGAAATAAAACCCTAGGCAAGAGGGAGAAATTAACCTTCAGAGTTAACACATCAAAATAATCAGATGACCAGAAATCACTAAAAAATTACAAGCCACACTAAGAAACAGGAATATATGGCTCAGTCAAGGGAACAAATTAAAACTTCAGAAGGGACACAGACTTTGGAACAACTAATCAAAGAAGGTCAAACAAATCTGCTAAATCAATTCAATGAGATGAAGTAAAATATGAATAGAAATAAACTAATGGTGGATATAGAGCTAAACGGTGGATATGGGAGCATAAAGAAGAATTCAGAAGTTTAAAAAGAAGCATAACATTTATGGCCATAAATTTCCCTCTCAGCACTGCTTTTGCTGCATCCCATAGGTTTTGACAAAATCTATCATCTTTTCTTGATTAAAAAACACTTAGGAAAATAGGAAAATAAGGAAACTATATTATTTAGCTATATAAAGGTCATATATGAAAAACCCACGGCTAACATCATACTCAACAGTGAAAGAATGAAAGCTTTCCCACTAAGCTCAGCAACAAGACAAGGATGCCCACTGTTGAAACTGTTATTCAGTATTGTACTGGAAGTTCTAGCCAGAGCAATAAGGCAAGTATAAGAAATAAAAGGCATCCAAATTGGAAAGGAAGAGGTAAAACTTTCACTATTTACAGATAACATGATCCTATATGTAGAAAGTACCAAAAAGTCTACAACAAAGCTACTAGAGCTTATAAATGAATTCATCAAAGTGGCAGGGTACAAGATCAACATGCAAAAATCTGTAGTGTTTCTATGCATTAGTAATGAGCTATCTGAAGAGGAAAAAAAGAAAAAAATTGAACATTGGTTCATAACAGCCTTATTCACAATTACCAAAAGATGTAAGCAACTCAAGTGTCCATCAGTCAATGAATGGATAAACAAAACATGTATTTACAGACATTAAAAAGCATTGAAAAGAAATGGAAGAATACAAAGAAAAATTTTATTAAAAGAATGAAGTTCTGATTCATGTGACAACATGGATGAATCATGATGACATCATGTTAAGTGAAATAAGCCAGACAAAAAGGACAAATATTGTATGATCTCATTAATATGAACTAATTAGACTAAGCAAACAAAGAATTAGAATCTAGAATATAGGTTACCAGGGGCTGGGTTGGGAGTAGGGAATGGCAAGTTAATACTTAAATTGGACAGACTTTCTCTTTGGGTTGATTGTAAAGATTTGGTAATGGATGGTGGTGATGGTAGCACAACATTGTGAATGTAATTATCAGCACTGAACTATATATGTGAACATAGTTAAGCATATATATGTTAGTAGAATAAAAATGAAAAGAAACAACATAGGACTATACAACATGATGAACCCTATTGTAAATAATTGACTATAGTCAATAGTACAATTATAAATATGTTTTTTCATGAATTATAACAAATGTACCTACTAATGCAAGGTGTTAATAATAGGGTGGTGCATGGGAACTCCGTATTTTATGTATTTTATGCATGATATTCCTGTAAACCTACAACTTCCCTAACAAAAAAAAATAAGAAAAAAGGGAAAAAATTAACATCCATCCACAGCATATAACATTATGTAAACAGAAGTTATGGATCCCACTCCTGTCTTCAACATCTGTGATGGTTAGGCTCATATGGCAACTTGGCCAGGTAATTGTGCCCAGTTATTTGGTCAAGCAAGCACTGGCCTAATTGTTACTGTGAAGACATTTCACAAGTGAGTTGATTGCATCTATGGCTGATTACATCCACAATCAACTGAGGAGATTGCCATCAGCAGAGAGAGGTCTCATCCCATCAGCTGAAGGCCTTAAAAGGAGAAGTGATTTCAGTAGTCAGAAGAAATTCTCATCTCTTCTTCACACAGCCAGGTTCTCCTGGGGAATCATCCACAACCTTCATTGGAGTTCCCGGCTTGCAGCCTACCCTACGGAATTTGGATTCGTGCATGCCCACGGTCGCGTGAGACCATTTTATAAAATCTCACACTATTTACAGGTATCTCCTGTCAGTTCTGTTTCCCTAGAGAACCTTTATGCCATCCCTAATTAAAAGGAAGTTCCTGCTTAATATATATTGTACCTATATCTGGTATGAATAGAACAACGACAACCAAAAAGATTAGAAAAACACTAAACCTTTAACTTTGATTCTTGTTTAGCATCTGTTCCTGTGCTTTCCTTTGAAATAAAAATAATTGTTGCTTCTTTTATATGCTGTATGATTTAAAGTAAAATAATCAATTTTCATGTTTGTAATAATATGAAAATTGTTCTGAATAATCCCATTTTTCTCAAGAGGTCTAATTTCTAAGATTAGCCCAGAATGAGGGAGTTTGAATCATCTCTTTTGTCTGGTGCAGAGCAGCAAATAGTCTTCTTCACTTACTTCCCACATGCTCCCAGCTCTTGCTCCTTACTGTCCATAGTTTGCTCTGAGCAGCAAGAGATTGAACAGGAGCTCTCAGAGTTAGGGGCGTTGCCCTCAGCAGCGTGAAGGATGGCTCTCTCTGGCTTGAGAAGGCTAGCGCCACCTGCTGTCTTCCAGATGCCAGTAAAAATCTCAGGAGAGTAGCCAAAATATTCTGATTCTCCTCCTTCCTCCCCTCCCCTATACCACCTAGTTCATAAATGCTCTAACAGTATCAATGCACCTTTACATTAAATAGCCTTCTTAAAGGGGAGCAAACAGAATGACTAGAAGTAGTTTGTTGGGAACGTGTTAGAAGCTAATGGATGCAGCATCATTTCACTGCCCCAGCCTTTGTGGTTGTTACCGTTGAGAATAGTGATCTTCTCTTGCCCAGCTGGGTGGAGCCCATCCTTGACACCATCCTGTAGTGGTGACACAGAGAATGGTGCCCATCCTGCAGGACAGAGAGAACCATATCCAGATCTAGACAAAGGAAGACCCTGGAATATGGTCATTAAGGTGGAGCTACAGCAGCTGCATTCTTCAGGCTGGGAGGGACTGACATGAAAGATAAGATACCCCAAGTCAGGGGGTAATGTGAGCAAAACTGGCTCTGCCGCTTACAAGCTGTCACTTCACTTCTTTTGAAGCTGCAGTCCTGATAAGTGACAAATGACCTATAAATCTAATGATGCTTTTTAATTTTCTTTTTAACCTGTAGCCTCCCTAGAGCATGTTCTTCAATGTCTAAGGGTCCATTCCTGGCCCAAAGCCCATTGGAGTCTCCTCAAGTAGGTTTTACGGGAGGATATTAACATTAAACACTTGCAAGCAACCTGATTTCAGAGCACTCATCTTGTGATATGTAGGGTTTAGGACCTTTTATTTCTTCACTGATAAAGAAAAATATAACTATCAAAGATCAGGTTGAATAGTTGGTCTTGGTCCCATCAGCCTCTAGAAGGAAGGAGGCTCTGCTGTAGAGGCAGGGTCTTTCCCTATCTGCTCTCAGACACTTCTCAAATCTAGATCTGAATTTCTCAAAGTGGACTGTCCCTTTGCCAAGAGATATGCAGTATATTTGAACACATAATCTCCTTTCTATGACCTATTAAATGCCATTTATGCTCCGTGCTTCAGGTTACATAGGGCATATGCTCTTTTCCAGATGCCAGTTAAAATCTCAGAAGAGCAGGCAAAATATTCTGATTCTCCTCCTTCCTCCCTTCCCCTATAGTACAGTTTATAAATGCTCCAACAGTATCAATGCATCTTTACATATTTATGGGGTAGAATGTGAAGGAGAGTCCCCTGGAGTGACAAGGGCATGTAAGGAGTCCTTTCCAGTAGGATACACTTTAAGTGGTGGTTCCATTAATTTCCACGATTACCCTCTGCAAATCTCTATTTTGCATGTATAAGTATAATAATAACATATATTTATTGAGTGCTTACTATATGCCAGGCACTTCTCAAAGCCCTTTACATGTAGTAATTCCTCATAACAGCTATATGAGGTGGCACTGTCAATGCGTGTAAATTAGAAATGAGACCTATAACCACCTTGCAGAGTTTTTGCAAGGATTGCATGGGTAGGGTATATTTCCTCCCCACTTAAAGATAGACATGAAATGCAATTTAGATTTAAAGGATAAATCTGTGTTGGTGAGAGATAAAAAAGGTACAATATGGATAAGTGAAATTGTCCTACTGAAAGAAATTTTTGATAAAACAAACATTTGTTTATAAATAAATTTTGCATTCTATGAATAGAGTTGTCACCAGCCTGTAGTGAATCAGCATGTTCACAGGAAAGAAGGAAGATGGTAGCCTACACTTGCACTGGTTTCTTCTTCTTAGCACCTCGATTCCATAGTATATCAATTACTATTTCAGATATTATTTTTCATTATTTTATTCATTCTTTCAATCAGTCAAGAAATATTTATTACCTACCTGTGACACACTGGTCCTTGGGATAAGCACTAAGTATCAGAGGTGAACACTGCACACTCCTTGCTCTCGTGGAGCTTACATTCTAGTGGGGAATTAATCCAATTATCCATGAACATATAATGAAAAATGGAGATCCATGCTCTGAAGGGTGGGAGCATGTCTCTGTGAGCATATGAAAAAGGCTTCCTTGAAGAATGGCACTTGAACTGGGACATAGGAAGAAAACCAAAAGTATGTGACAACATGGACAATATGAAAAATGCTCATTGAGTTTTGTCACATGGAGGTCACTGGTGACTTTAGCAAGAGTTTCATTGCTATGTCTAAGGTGGAAGCCAAGCTGGAGTTTAATCCTTAGAGAAAGAAGGACGGATGAGGAAATGGAGGCAGTAAGAAAAAAAAAAAAAAAAAAAAAAACACTTTCGAGAAGTTTGGTGTTGATGGACAGAGGGAGTCTTCTCTTGAGGACGAGGGTCAAAGACAAAAAGGTCAATATAGGAATTCAGTTTTCTGTCATCTCAGTTGTCCACCCACATGTCTGCCTCTAATGACAATAGTATGTGAACAAGTCAGTTTGCTCTAGAGTGAGTGGTACTGGGACAGGAACCAAAATTGCACTTATATAGGAATATTCACTTGATAAAATTTAAACCCACCCTTTGGACA
>JAQZBX010107387.1:0-10657 GCA_029593785.1 Cabassous unicinctus
CGGACTGTATTTGTTGTGACACAGACCAGATCAATGTGATAGAGCTTCCTGTCTGGGGGTTAAGAGTCTTTTAATTTTAACTTTCGGAGACAGTTCTCTAGCCTTCTCTGGCAGCCCCCTCCCTTTTCCCAGCTGGGAAATATTTCCTCTCCCCTCTGAATCCTCGACAATCAGTCCGGTTCTGGTTCTGTCGTCGCGAATTCTCTCTTTTGTCCCTCTCTCCTCTCGGTGGTATGCAGTCTTTCCCTGCTGTCCTAAACCCTAGAAGATCTATTTTGGGTCTGTTTCAGCCAGTTCTCTAGCTATTTTTCTGGAGAAGAGATTCCTGTGTGTTACTACTCAGCCATCTTCCCGGAAGTCCCCTTCAAGGTGTTTGGGCACAACCTCTGACCAGTCTTTGACCAATCACTAAGATATGCAAACATAGGGGCAATCCCTATGAAGCCAGGCTTGAAAATAAAAGCAAGGAGAAAAAACTGAGCAGAGCCATCAGTGGCCATACATTATGAAAGAGATAGGCTTTTACAGATTTAGTTCAAGCAACAACCAAACAAGCAAATAGCAACAACTCTTAAGGAGAAAAATGTCAGAATCCAGAGTTGCTGCAATTTATTATCTAAAATGTTCAGCATTCAGCAAAAAATTATGAAATATGCATGGAAACAAGACCCATATTTAGAAAAAAAAGAAGTCAATAAAAACTGCCTCTGGGTATTCTCAGATGTTGCATTTATCAGACAAAGACCTCAAAGAAGCTGTTAAATATATTTAAAGAGCTAAATGAAACTATGTTTAAATAATTAAAGGAACATATAGTGATAATCACTCAGTGAATAGAGGTTCTCAATACAGATACAAAAAAAAAAAAAAACTAAATGTGAATGGGTTTGAAAAGCTCAATAACTGAAGGAAAATTTAACTATAGAGACTCCACAGCAGATTTGAGATGGCAGAGGAAAGAATCAGTGAACTTGAAGACAGGCCAATAGAAATTATCCAATCTAAAGACTAGAGAGAAAAAAGACTGAAGTAAAATGAACAGAGCTTTAGAAACATATGGGAAAATAGCAATGATACCAGCATACAAGTAATGGGACTCTCAGAAGGAGAGGAGAGAGAAACAGGCAGAAAAAAGTTTGAAAAAAAATGTTTAAAAACTTCTTAAATTTGATTTTAAAAAAATTAATATATAGATCCAAGAATTTCAGAGCCCCAAGTAGGATAAAGAGATCCATATATAGGAAAATAATAGAGAAAATCTTGAAAGCATAAATAAATGACTCATCACAGAGGAAAGTTTCAGCTTTAAATGCACATGTTAAGAAGAGAATAAAGGTATCAAATCCCTTAAGAAACTAGAAAAATAAAAGCAAACTAAAACCAAAGCATGAAAAGCAAAGTAAATGTTATAAAGATTAGAGTGGAAATCAGTGAAATAAAATATTAAGAAACAATAGAAACAAAAGAATCAATGAAACCAAATATGGTTCTTTGAAAAGATCAGCTGACATACTCCTAACTAAACTGACCAAGAAAATAAGATAAGACACAAATGACCAAAATCAGGAATAAAAGTGGGAATATTGTTATCATTTCTACAGATATTAAAAGGTTATAAGGTAATATTGTAAACAAGTTTATACCAACAAGTTAGAAAACCTGAATGAAATGGACAACTTTCAGAAAAACTCAAATTACTGAAATTGTATCAAGAAGATATATATCATTTGAATAGGACAAAAAGATGAAATAAATTGAATTAGTAATTTAAAATCTTCCCACAAGGAAAAGCCCAGATAGGTTCAATGGTGAACCTTATAAAATATTTAAAGAAGAAATAATACCAATCGTTCACAAATTCTTTCAGAAAATAGACAAGTGAATACTTCCCAATTCATTTTATGAAGCCATTATTTGCTTTCTCTTAAGCCAGACAAGCATGTCAAAAGAAAATCAATATTCCTTATGAACATAAACACAAAAATCCTTAACAAAATATTTACAAAATGAATTCAGCAATATATAAAAATTATTATACTCTACAACTAAATGTTCAAAGTTGTTTTAACAGCCAGACTTCAATTAATGGACAAAAGTTACATGATCATATCAATAAATACAGAAAAGCTATTGTATTAGTCAGGGTTTTCTAGGGACACAGAATTGACAAGAGATATCTGTAAATAGTATGAGATTTTATAAAATTCTCTCACATGACTATGGGAATGCACAAGTCCAAATTTCACAAGCAGGCTGCAAACCAGGGGCCCCAATGAAGGTCCTTGAAGAGTTCCCAGGAGACGCTGGCTGCCCAAAGTCAAGCTGGAAATTCTCTCTGAATGTTGAAATCACTTCCCCTTTTAAGGCATTCAACTGTTTGGATAAAACATCACTCACTGCTGACGGCAATCTCCTTGGTTAATTGTAGATGTAAAGTCATCTATGCAATGACCTCACTGATGACTAAAGTCCATAAATGTCTTTGTATTACAATTAGCCCAGGGCTTGCTTGACCAAACAAACGGGCACAATTACCTGGCCGAGTTGACACATTAGCTTAAGCATCATAGTCCAACCCTTGTCAACTTGGCAGCCATACACATCACCTTAAACCATTCTTAGTCTCTGAATAAAAACAATAACAGATATATATATGTTTCTGCCTGACAATATTCAACTGTCCTGCATACAATTGGAAATGTATTAATTTCCTACAGAATAAAGTGCAAATCCTTGGATAATCCTTTAAACTTGACATCCTTAAATACTGTACATGAAACATACAACTTATGTCATATGATAAAGGAAAAAGTTAGGGAAGAAAACAAAGAGATTTGCTTAATGTACATATACAATCATACTCATAACAAAACAAGAAAAAATATTCATGAACATTACAGGCCTCATTTCTGTTACTGGTTACATGGTCAAAGTTTATATTTATCACCTTCTTCCACTATCCATTCCATTTTCTCTTTACCCTCAGCAAGCACCTCAGCTGGCCATGGATCTTTGCCTGGTGGGGTGACCCAAACTCTCATTCCTGAAGATTCTGGGCCATTGTTAGTCCTGCTTGGATTGGGTTGTTGCAATTTTCCATTGACATTAATCACAAGGCATGGCAGTACTAAGAGACGCCCTAGAGGATCTCCTTTATTCCAGCAAAACTCTTTTTTTGCCCCCATTATGTAGATGCAGTCCTATTTCCCCTTGATATTCAGAATCAATCACACCAGCCAGTAGAGAAATTCCCTTCTTTGCCTGTTGATTCAGAGACACAAGCAGCCCAAAGTGGCCAGGTGGCAGTCTTAACTTTCAGTTCAATGGAATCATTGTTGTGTTCCCTGGTGGAAGCACTCCTTCTTTTGGAACTAACACCTGTAAACCAGCAGAGCTTAAGGTTGCAGGAACAGGAAGCAAAAATTTTCCTAGTGGATCATTAGGCATAACAGTGAGTGGTGCCACTTCCATTTCCACCCCTTGATTCCTGGACCCATGAATCCTGGCTATGTGAGAAACAGAACCATACAGTGGACATTGATTTTGAGCATACACAGCCTCCTGGAGGATGTTGTCCCAGTCCTGCAAGGTTTTGCCACCAAGCTGGCACTGTAATTGAGTCTTCAAAAGGCCACTCCACCATTCTATCAATCAAGCTGCTTCAGGATGATGAGGAACATGGTAAGACCAGTGAATTCCATGGGCATGTGCCCATTCCCACACATCATTTTCTGTTAAATGGGTTCTTTGATCAGAAGCAATGCTATGTGGAATGCCACGGTGGTGGATAAGACATTTGGTAAGTCCACAGATGGCAGTTTTGGAAGAAGCATTGCATGCAGGGAATGCAAACCCATATCCTGAGTATGGTCCTACTCCAGTTAAAATCATGATGGAAGTGGTCCAGTGTAATCAAATTACCACCAAGTAGCAGGCTGATCAACTCGGGGAATGGTTCCACTGAGTGTGGGTCTCTGTTGCTGGCAGATTGGGCACTTAGCAGAGGCTATAGCCAAGTCAGCCTTGGTGAGGGGGAGTCCATTTTGCTCAGCCCATGCATAGCCTCCATCCTTGCCTCCATGGCCACTTTGTTCATGAGCACATAGAGCAATGACAGGAGTGGCTGGGGAAAGAGGCTGAGCATTAGCCACAGAGCAGGTCATCTCATCCACTTGACTATTAAAATCTTCCTCTGCTGAAGTCACACTCTGGTGAGCATTCACATGGGACACAAATATTTTCATGTTCTTTGCCAACTCTGAAAGGTCTGTTCACATAACTCTTCCCCAGACCTCTTTGTCACCAATTTTCCAATCATGTTCCTTCCAAGTCCCTGACCATGCAGCCAAACCATTGGCAACAGCCCATGAATTAGTGTACAAATGCACATCTGGCCCTTTCTTCTTCCAAACAAAATGAACAACCAGGCACACTGCTAGAAGTTCTGCCCACTGGTTGGATTTGCCCTCATCACTGTCATTCAGGGACATCCCAGAAAGGGCCTGTAGTGCTGTAGCTGTCCACTTTTGGGTGGTACCTGCATATCATGCAGAATCATCCGTATTATCAGGCCCGAATTTTCTCTTCCTCAGTTAACTAATTGTAAGGAACTCCCCAAGAGGCCAAAGCTGTGGGCTGGGAATGAGAAGGTAAAATGGCAGGAGTGGTGACCATGGGGATTTGGGCTACTTCCCCATGAAACTTACTTGTGTCTTCAGGACCTGCTCAAGCCGTATCTCATATATACCACTTCCACTTTATTATGGAGAGCTGCTGTGCATGCCCAACTTTCTGGTTTGATGGGTCAGACTATACCCAGCTTATGACAGGCAACTCAGGTCTCATGATAACTTGGTGGCCTGTGGTTAAGTGTTCAGTCTTTACTACTAAGGCCCAGTAGCAGGCCAAAAGCTGTTTCTCAAAGGGAGAATAGTTATCTACAGAGGATGGCAGAGCTTTGTTCCAAAATCCTAAGGGTCTGCATTGTGACTCACCTATAAGGGCCTGCCAAAAGCTCCAGGCAGTATCTCTATCTGCCACTGAAACTTCCAGCACCATTGGATCCACTGGATCTTATGGCCCAAGTGGTAGTGCAACTTGCACAGCAGCCTGGACCTGTCACAGAGCCTCCTCTTGCTCTGGTCCCCAATAAAAGCTAGCAAATTTTATGGTCACTTGGTAAATGGACTGGAGTAGCACACTCAAATGAGAAATGTGTTGTCTCCTAAATCTGGAGAAACCAACTAAGTGTTGTGCTTCTTTTTGCATCATAGGAGGGGCCAGATGCAAAAGCTTATCCTCCGCTTTAGAAGGGATATCTTGACATCCCCCTTACCACTGGACATCTAGAAATTTCACTGAGGAGGAAGGACCCTGTATTTTTGTTGGATTTATCTCCCATCCTCTCTCATGCAAATGCCTTACCAATAAGTCTAGAGTCATTGCTACTTCTTGCTCACTAGAACCTATCAACATGATATCATCACTATAATGGACCTAGTGTGATGTCTTGTGTGAGAGACAATCAAGCTCCCTGTAGACAATATTATGACATAGGGCTGGAGAGTTGATATACCCCAGAGGCAAGACAGTGAAGATATATTTTTGGCCTTGCTAGCTGAAAGCAAACTGTTTCTGGCAGTCCTTACTGATGGCAATTGAGAAAAAAGCATTTGCCAGATCAATAACGTCATACCAGGTACCAGGATGTGATGATTTGCACAAACAATGATACCACACCTGAGACAGCAGCTGCAATTGAAGTCACCAACTGGTTAAGTTTACAATAATCTACTGTCAGCCTCCAAGATGCATCTGTTTTCTGCACAGGCCAAATGGGAGAGTAGAATGGCAATGTGGTGGGAATCACCACCCCTGCATCCTTCAAATCCTTGATGGTGGCACTAATCTCTGCAGTCCCTCCAGGAATCCGGTATAGCTTTTGATTTACTATTTTGCTAGGTAAGGGCAGTTCTATTGGCTTCCACTTGGCCTTTCCTACCATAATAGCCCTCACTCCACAAGTCAGGGTTCCAATGTAGGGATTCTGCCACTTACTGAGCCTGTCTATTCCATTTATGCATTCTGGAACTGGGGAAGTAACCACAGAATGGGTCCAGGGACCCACTGGACCCACTGTAAGATGGACCTGAGCTAAAACTCCATCAATCACCTGACCTCTATAAGCCCCTACTCTGACTGGTGAACCACAGTGACGTTTTGGGTCTCCTGGAATTAATGTGACTTCTGAGCCAGTGTCTAATAATCCCCCAAATGTCTGATCATTTCCTTTTCCCCAATGCAGTTACTCTGGTAAAAGGTGGGAGGAAGATTAACAGTATAAATTTCTGGCAGTGTAGCAGGATCCTTCCCCAAGGGGACCTGGCCTTCTCCTCATTCAAGAGGCTCTGGGTCTGTAAACTGTCTCAAATATAGGAATTGATTAAGGGGCCGTGATTCTCTGTGCCTGTAATTCAAGTTAGGGTTTTGTTCCCTCGACCTAAAACTCTTCTGTTTATACAGATCAAGTAGAAATTTACTAGACTGCCCATGTATTTCGCTTCTAGGTACCCCATGATCTATTAGTCAACGCCATAGCTCTATGTGACTCAGACTCCTTTGATTGCTCCTTTGAGTCTGCCTTTCACTGTGGTAGCCTCACGCACCTTGTCTTTGGTGAACTGCTGATACTTGACTTTTACCAGCCCAAGATCCAATTATCCCCATAATGTTTAAGGATTCTAGTTCCATTACAGCAATTCCTACATTAATATCTGGATTACAGAGAAGAGCAACCAGAGAGCTCTTCAGGGAAGAGCTCACAGTCCTGGTTAAAGGTGTGTCCTCTGGACATTCTTGGGGTGGGTGTGCAGGTCTTAAATGGCAAATCCATTCTAGCATTCCAATCTCTCTTAGCCTTTGAATTCCATCTTCTACTGTATACCATTATAAATCATGCATCTCAACCTCAGACATTCTAGACCATCTTTTGGTCCATGTTTGAGTCAGCCACCCAAACAAACTGTTAGAGCCCTTTCTAACCCCTCGAGCTACAGTGTTGAATCCAGAATTTCTATTTAGTGGACCCATATCAATAAATTCAGCCTGATCCAAGTTTATATTCCATCCACCATTATCCCATACCCTTAGTATCCATTCCCACACATATTCCCCTGATTTCTGTCTAAATAAGTTGGAAAACTCAGGCAGTTCTTTTAGAGTATAGCATACTTCCTCATGGGACACACTTTGTATTTTGCCTTTGGGGGCTAGTTGTGATTTTAGTCTAGTAATAGGTCTTGAAGAGAAGAGGCATAGTGGGGGTGGGTAAGGAGAAGGATTAGAAATGTCTTGTAAACTAGTGACCTCAGGGCATTCCTCTGGATTTTCATCTGGTAAAACAAGATTAATCTCTTCAGGCAGGGGTTGGAAGGCGGATTCCTCAGGGCAAAGTGAAGCTTGGGCAGTACATGCTGGAGTTTGACTGGTACCTGCCTCAGGGCAGGGAAGAGGTCCAGAATCCCTGAGGCAAGCTGGAGGCTGCGTGATACAAGCTTTATACTGCATAATCTCCACAGGGCAGTCCATCACAGGTTTATCTGGCAAAGTCTCAGCAGAATTTAGGTTCCAATGTCCCCACCAATATCATCATCAACCCATATGTATCCATCCCAGTCCTCAGGGGTCCACTCCTTTCCAATCAATGCCTTCACTTTAATTGCAGAAACCCTGGGATGCTGAGATTTTTTTTTAATTGTATGCTTTATTAATATGTATCAATAAAATTTATTTGTTTAAAAAAGATACTACAAGTAAAGAAAATTACTGACAAATCTCTCTAATAAATATAGATGCAAAAATTCTCAACAAAAGTCTTGCAAATCAAATTCAAGAGAATATTAAAATAATTATACATCACGATGAAGTGGGCATAAGAAAATCAGTTAACATAATACACCAATTAAAAAATTGAAGGCAAAAACTACATGATCATCTTGATTGATGCAGAAAAGGTATTAGAAATATTTTTAGTTTCCTTTGTAACTCTGCTATTCATACCATAACATTCTGAGTCTGATTTTCAGAGATTTCAAGTGTGTGGCTGTATGAAACAAGATTTCCTTCTAGAGCACACACAGAAACTTTCACATCATTCATGTGGCATTTAATTTACAAATTTGAAGACTTTAGTTTATCCTTTTCTTTTGTAACTGTATCTAGAGTATTTAGGACAGGGGTTCTTAACCAGGGATCCACAGACCTCCAAGTGGTCCTTGGAAAGATTTCAGGGTGTCCGTGAGTTTGAATTGAAAAAAATTAACTCGATTAGATGTCCAACATGATATGTGTGTTGCCTTGTCAAATACTACACCACAGTTTAATGTTCTTATTCAATATGAAAGGCAACAGTCTGAACATTGACATCTTTAAAAAACAAAATTTGACTTTAACTTTCCCATATTTTTGATATATTGGATTATTATTTAATGTGTTAAGAAAGAAGTACATATGTATAGTACTATATCATATATTTTTATTTTAGTAATTGTATTTCAGTATATGTAGTTAATTTCCTTTGCAATTTTATTTTATGCATTTAAAAACATTATTCTTGTGGGGAGGTGTTGATGTGGGTGTGATATATTTATTAAATAATACACAGTATAGTGTGGACTTAGTATGATTTTTATTTTTATGTAGCATGTTCTGAGTGCAGTGGATAACTGCCTGCAAAAAAGGTTGGTAAGGATGGTGGAGTTGGTTTCATGATGCCATGGGAAAACTTGAATTTCTAAATGTTTGCTGAAATTGACCGTTTGAACAGATGTTGAACCATGTCAGGTTATCAGGTACTGAAATTATGGGAAAGTTATAAAACTTAATTTTGAATAATCCTAAAGTTTAATTTAAAGACATGCCGATGTTGAGTGTCATAAAACTATCTGCCACTGCATTCTGAGAAAGGGTCTGTGGTTTTCACCTGACTGGCAAAAGGGGAACAAAAAAGGTTAAGAACCCCTGATTTAGGAATAGCCAGCCAACGTCATTGTACCTTTTGATTCCACACTGTTAAGGTGTTGAAAACACTCTCACCCAGATCTTTGCCTCTTATAAGTGTAGAAGTAGGGGAATCCAGTGGTGATATTTTGTGTATCTCCATTGCCAGCTCATGCCATGGACTGTTAGCAGCCTCTTAATTATTGAAAAGAGAGTCATTAGTTCCCTTGAGTCCAATTAGAGTAGAGGGCCAATTGCAAAACTCCCAGAACCACTTCAGAAACCCCATATTTAAGATTCTGTTTCTCAAGAACTTCTCCTGGTACCCAGCTGTATTAGTCAAAGTTCTCTAGGGAAACAGAATCAACAGGAGATATCTAAATAGCATGAGATTTTATAAAATTCTCTCACGTGACTGTGGGGATGTGCAAGTCTAAATTCCTCAGGCAGGCTGCAAACCAGGGGCTCTGATGAAGTCCTTGTTGGGTTCCCAGGAGATGTTGGCTGTCTGAAGTCCAGCTGGAAATTCTTTCTGAATGCTGAAATCACTTCCCCCTTTTAAGGCATTCAACTGATTGGATACAACTGTCACTCATTGCTGATGGCAATCTCCTTGGTTGAGGTAGATGTAATCAGCCATCTACGCAACGAACTCACTGATGACTTGCTTGCTTGACCAAACAACTAGGCACAATTACCTGGCCGAGTTGACACATTAGCCTAGCCATCACAAGTATTTAACTAGTATTCTGGGGAGTGTTTCCTCTGATTTTCTGAAATGACACTAGAGGTGGGAGGTATTATTGTGAATGGAGAACTGATAAATTGCATTTAAAAGAATAGAAGTGGCAAACTTTCTTACATACGGTGCCAGCAAAGGTCAAAGGCAAAGAGATGAGGTCTACTTCAGAATGGGAGACTTCCTGGCTGAGATACTCCCATTTCTGGGTACCATGTGATGGGAGTGGTCCCCTAACCGTGATGGCAGTCCTTTCTCCTTTCACAGGACTTCAAACCTCTCCAGTTACAAAATCATCTCAGAACTTGTATCAAGTGAGGCTCAGCCATCTAGTCCTTACCCAGAAACTCAAGTAATTATCCTGCTTTACCCATATACACCTCTGTAACAGCCAACAAACAGGTCTTCTAGCTCCCTTCTCCAGTAAGCATAGATTGTAGAATATCAATACAAATTCAAGTTTTATCATATACAATGTATTTAAAGGACTGATGTCTGACTCTATGAATTTGACTTATTACTTATGTGTGTGACCTTAAACTCTCTAAGCTTCAGTTTCCATATTTATAAAATAGAGATTATAATAATAATACCTGTCTTTAGAACTATTGGAAAGATTAATTGGGATAATATATGTAAAGTGGAGAACATGTATCTGACACTTGTAAGAGTTAAATTAATTTTAGTTATTTTGCTGTTAGGTACCATATTAATCCCCGAATGTTAAAACTGTGTAGGGAAGCGGGTGTGGCTCAGTGGATAGAGCCCCCGTTTACCATATGGGAGGCCCGGGTTCGCGCCCCGAGGCCTCCTTGTGAGGGCACGCCGGCCTGAGCGGTGCGGTGGGCTGATGCAGCAACCTCACGGCAGGAGGCGGCTGTGGCGCAATGGATAGCGCACCCGTTTACCATATGAGAGGCC
>JAQZBX010107388.1:0-10656 GCA_029593785.1 Cabassous unicinctus
AGTTACTTGTTAGCTGGTTCCGAGTTGAATTGGTTATCTAGTTGCTAATGCTGCAATTGTGCAGGCATTCATACATTACTTAAATGTATTTAACTGTTAAATGTACTACCTGCTAATAATGAAATAGACTTTTATGAAAACTGCAATTGTGTGCATGTTTGTTTTTATGTTTCTTTTAACATTTGATATGATATTGCCATTGAATGAGAGATCAGGGGATGTTTTAAGATGAGGTTAATTTTTTTTTGTTAAATTCAACTATCATTAGAAATACTTTGATATCTCAGTATGTTACAAATTATTAATAAAATGAGTATACATAAGAAAATAATTTCTAAAGGAGGTAAAAAAATTTTGGTCCTCAAAGAGGAGAAAACTCAGTTCATCTTCAAGAAACTGAAGGCCACTTGAAAATGGTAGTCCATCATGGAGCTCTTTTTCAAGCTGGGGACTTCCACCTTTGAAAGATGACTTAGGATAAGCATTACTAGAGTTGGCAAAAATAGAATTTGAGTTGGCTGCAGAGTATCCAGCATTAGTCAAGTCATCAATAAACTGAAAGAAACACAAGTCTTCATCATTATCCATGACAATATTTTCAGTGTTCATCATTTCTTTGAGTAGATTGAGATTTTTATCTGGTATCATTTTCTTCTGCTTGAAAGATTGCCTTTAATATTTCTTGTAATGCCATTCTGTCCCATTGTTTCTTGCTTGCATTGTTTCCAATAAGAAGTCTGCTGTCATACTTATTTTTGTTCCTCTGCAGATAATGTGTGTTTTTTTCTCTGGCTGCTTTTAACATTTTTCTTTTTATCACTGGTGTTAAGCAATTTGATTATGATACACTTTGGTATAGTTTTTTCTTCATGCTTTTTGTGCTTTCAATTTCAGAAATTTTTTTCAGAAAATTATTACTTCTTCAAATATTTTATTCCCTCTCCTTTCTTTCAGGGACTCCAGTTGGACATATACTAGGCCTCTTAAAGTTGTCTCACAGCTTGATGATGTTCTATTCAATTTTTTAAAAACTTTTTTCTCTCTTTCTTTGTTTTATACATACATTTTCAAAGCATTGTTATCTTAAACATGATATCAAATATGCATAACAGAACATCACCTTTTTAAAATTTTTTTTGCTTTGGTAATAAGAAAAAAGCATTCAAGCTACAACAGAAGGTATCTGTATATAAGGTGAGGCAGGGAAATATAATGGTTAAAAACACAGGCTTTGGAAACACACTTGTTTTCTTTACTTACTATTTCTATGACCTTAGCTTCTTTATGCCTCAGCTTCTCACCTCTAAGATGGGAGTGATATTAACACTTGCCTGTTAGAATTATGGCAAGGATCAAATCAGTTTATACATATAAAGAACTTGGAACCATGACTGATGCATAGTAGGCACTCAATAAACATTAGTTATTATCACTGAATTTTACAATTGCCTTAGAAAAAGACCCATAATTACTGAATCAGACACTCCAGGGAAGCAGACTGGAGATCTGTATTTTTAACAAGTATCATAGCTAATTCTTATATTCATGCAACTTTAGGATACATAGACCCAACTAATATTTCTAAAGATCAGATCATATGACTTAAAGAACTCTCTTCTCTGCAGAAATCTTTCCCCACCTGCTGTGCAAGAAAAAAAATCAATTAATTAATCAAATTAATGCAAATTTCCAAGTATGCATCAATTGTGTCACAACTTTATTTTGATGCATATAGGAAATAATTGTTGCCAATTTTTTCATTTTTTTAAAGGAATGAAAGGAGTAACAAATTACCAACAAACACTCAGTTCAATAGCAGAGATAGAAAATCATACCTGCACAAAGTACTTTCCTTAACCACTATGAATTTTATGAATCCCAAATAATTAAAGGAAGAATATGACCAGAGAACACGACCTAAATGGGCCTCTTTCCCATCCTGATATCCCAATGAGTCCTGGATACATACAGTTAACATTCCTTGTGAACAACACTTTAAAAATGGTTACTACACATCAAGCATTTCACACACATATTAACTTCACAGTAATCCTATGAAGTCTATGAAGTAGCTATCAGAGTAGTAGTATTATTTGCTCCATTTTACAGATGGAAACTTAAACTCTGAGGCCAAGGTCCCAGTAGAGGCAGAGCTAGGATTTGAACCCAGGGCTATCTGGCCTGAAATTTGAGTGCATAATTAGTATTCTATTCTGCCATTTCCCAATACTTAGTGCCAATGATACGCTGGCAAATGTTTAACAATGGACTATCCAGAAAAAATGTATGTGTACAAATATTAGTTTATGGTAAATTTTGATGATATAAAGGACATATAGCAAATGAGTTACAGATAATAATACAATATACAATACCCTTAATTGTAAACTCCAAATAGTTGATGGTTTCCACAGAATGCGTTCATTGATTTTTGTGAAATTCTTGTATCCATGGCCAATCTGTGGTTTCAATTGATGAAGAAGTATACTTCTTTTATGAATGTTGATTTATAGGCTCATTTACTTTAATGAATAAGATAAAAGTGAAACAACATGGATGTATATTGGAACCTCACTCATCAGTTAGTGGTGTGAGCAACACCTTTGCTAAATTGCATGATAATTTACAAATATTAGAAGACTAATTCCTTAGTATTTTGTGCTATTCACTAAGTCATGGCTACAGACATGATACACTTTTAAGTTTTAACCTGGATTATTACATTTCTCCATTATTTCATAAATCTAGGCAATCAACAAAACAATATACCAACTCTGATTTGTAGCATTTCCTAATTTCTGTGGCATCAATACTCTCAATACTCTCCTGATGGCTGATTTCAGGCTACCAATATCTCTGTACAGCAGCATGTTACCTAGTTTTTCCACCATATTGATAAATAGATATAAATAATCTCAAGAGCATAGATAATGTGCTAAAACAGAAAGTGACGAGATTTGAGTATGTATTGCTTTATTATTATTATTATAGTTGATTTAATTTTGGGTTTATATAATTTAATTTTTAAAGCAGTTTTATTGAGATATATTCACATACCTTATAATCTATCCAAAGTATACAATCAACGGCTTTTAGTATAATCACAGTGTTGTGCATTCATCACCAAAAAAACTTTTTTTTAGAATAATTTCATTACTCCAAAAATTATAAGTGTTTAACAACTAGCTTGCAAAATTCCTGCAAATGTAGCAATCATCTCTCATGAGCTGTTAAAATCTAGTCCCTGGACGTTTAAAACTTTTCAAATAAGTCTAAACTCAATGATATTCAAAGTCCTTCTAAATCTGGCCCCAACACACCCTAATGCACATTGTTTCTGTTCCTCATCAACATGAACCTTTTTGCACCTCCAATTAGCCAGGCTCCTCTCTGCCCTGCCCTGTGCACAGGCCTTGCCCATTCTTGACTCTGGGACCTGCTTCCTCTCAGTCCTTCTGGAAAGCCTTACCCCTTTCTTGGCCAAATCCTACCAAGGACCTACCTTCAGGGACCATCTCCAATTCCACTGGCTCTCTGAAACCTTATCAGAGTACCTCAATCATTTCTCTTATTGCTTTATTACAGCTCGAGCCTCTACCTTATAATGCACCTCTTTTTTTTTTAAGATTTATTTTATTTATTCCCACCTCCTCATTGTTTGCACTCACTGTCTGCTTTCTGTGTCTGCTCGTCTTTTTGAGGCACCAGGAATCAAACCCAGGACCTCCCACGTGGTAGGCAGGAGCTCAATCGCTTGAGCCACATCCACTTCCCATAATGCACCTCTTAATGAGATATTATTTTCTACTGATCTTTTGTTGTCACATGTTGTTCTTAACTTCCCAAGTAGAATGTATTAAAAATGTATAACATTCTCAGAATGTAAAGAAAAGACACATTTTATACTGTTTGAGTCTCCTCCCTATGTGTATTCATGCATTCACATATACTCAGCACCTACTATGTGTCAGGGCTGTGTTAGGCATTAGGGATAAATCTGTAAAAATCTTTGTAAAGGAAAAAAGTACAAGGTCGTCTTTGCCTATCTCAAGAACAAGGCACAAAACAGGCATTAAATATAATTCTCCTCAGGGGCATTTGGAACTTTATCGAAGAGATTTTGGTTCTCAGCATGTTTGGGGGAATGTTATGGCATTAACTGGATAGGGGTCATCTTGCAACGCACTAACAGTGCTATTCAACAAAGAGTTATTTTGCCTCACACACAATTTTAAGATATTTCACTGGGAATTCATGAAGATTAAGTATAATGACCAGAGCTTATAAGTGAACCCCACTTTACACGAAACACAAAGTGTTGTCTTGTGTGGACTTGATATACACTGAATTTTCCAGGTATTCAACTAGATGTAATTTGAAGGAAGATTGCTCTTTTTGTTCTAAACTTCATTAAGAGTTGTTTACCATTACAATAAAATCACATCATGAACAGCAATATTATTTATGCTATTTGAATTGCCAAATTAACACATTATATTATTCCACATTCTTAGTGGTTATGTATCTCTATCTCTTTAGCATGCATCATATATCTGTCTCTATCTAAAATCTCAATACTAAAATGTACACTATATTAATTTTGCCCTTATTTCAAAATGTCAACAATGTCACATTGTTACTGCCCAATGTGGGCTTGTTTACCTGATGTGCATTGAAGCCAATACCAAGTCACCAGGATTTTGAAAAAAGAACAAGTTTTATCGTGTAGCCAAGCAGCAAAGAGACTGGAGGCAAGCCTCAGATCAGTCTCCCCAAACAAAATGTGAGCTGGGTTTTTATACCATCTGGGGAAGATGCGCTTAAGGAAGTGGCTAAGGATGGGGTGAGATGATATGGGCTAATCCAGTTTGGGAAAGGCAGGGTTAAATGGAGCATACTCTGTTGCAAATTATTCTTGGTTTTCAAATGCAAATTTAGCATGCTAAGCGAATAGAACTGGTTGGTGGAGCCAGCTTTAGCAGGTATTGCAAGAGGGAAAGAAACAGTAACTTATCTTGCAAGGCAGCAAGCCTCATAAGAATAAACATAAGGAGGTGGGCATTTGAACAAAAGAGAAGTAGAAACTTCTAGAAACGTCTATATTTAAACCGTATGGGAGGGGCTACTTTGAAAAGTGGGTTAGTAAGTAGCAGCGATTTCAAGGGGGTTGGTAATTGGTGGTTTCAATATCCCAAAGGATCAAGCTAAAATTCAGGGAATGGGGAGTTAATGCTTGATGGTTACAGAGTTTCTATTTGGGGTGATGGAAAAGTTTTGGTACTGGATGGTAGTGATGGTAGCACAATGTGAATGTAATTAACACCACTGAATGGTACACTTGAAATGGGAAATGTTATGTTGTATATGTTAACACAGTAATAACTGAAAAAAAGAAAAGCTAAAATTTAGTGTTTGCTTGCCTTTCCACCTCCTGTCAGAGTTGTTTCCTATGACAGAATGGAGGTTTTAAAATAGATCACCTAAAGGAAGTTTCTAAATACCTTGTGGTTTTGAGTCACGGTTTAATAAATGATGAGGGACAAAATGCTTGAAAATGTATCTGGAAAGTCTTAAAGGAAAAACAGCCTGGCACTTATTATTCAGCAAGCATAAACTACCACAGCCTTCCCATCTCCCACCTCCTCCACAAACACTTAAAGACACGAGTCACCATTTTGCACAAGTACTGTTTTGTTTTCATTTCTTTGTGGCATCCTTCCCTTAGTTCCCTGGTCAAAATTGCAGCAGAGATTCACACACACACAAACACACAATTAATAATAAAAAGCCCCTAATTTTTCACTAAATAAAATTACCCTTGATGCAACAGGAACAAACTCCCATCAAAGAGCTGAGCTGGGTGCCACACCCTGTGGCCAAAAAGCCAGTCTCTGTCAACTAGAAAAAGAAACACGCTTCAGAGGGAAAAACAAGCTGCAGCTGGTCACCACGATGAGTCACCAAGGACGTGATTTCCTTCAGTTCGCCACACAGGGATTGCCCAGAGGGGACTCTGGGACACCCAGGCACCAGCCACGTGAGCCCAAACCAGTTGGTGAGGTAGACAAGAAGTCAATCGAAAATACAAGCAACTACCATTATTTCAAATGATTATCTGGGTTGAGTTATGGATTTTTTTACTTGTAACAGTCAATAAGCAATTTTTCTGTTCTGTCTCTTAGGGTTAATGCATCTGTCTTCTTATCACTAGTTTTCCCAGCTTTTTATTCACCTGCCGCTGCCTTTCTAAAGATGTGCTGAGGGAAGCAAGGGTGAGGTCTTAATTTTTTTGTAAAAGTACAAAACTGAAATTTATGCCACTACTCCTGCCTCAGAAACCATGGTAACAGCCTTTTCACCTGGGCAGCTGCAGCTGCCGCTAAAGTTTCACCCTTGTTACTCAAGGAGGAAAAAGGCTGCCGGAGTCACTGCCCTCAATCAGAGGGCATGCCTTCCTATTCGAGTCCCTCCAGTCATGCCTTTTGGGACCCAATTCCAATTGTGTGGCTTTTTTTTGGTAAAGTTGATGAGCTAGCCGTATTATACTGTATTGTTAAACCTAAAAGAGAGGGTGGCTATGAAATGTAGCATTGGAAAATGCACCTCCATCTTACAGCACGCCAAGAAAAAAAACTTGGGCAGTCCTGCTCTGACCTTTGGGAGAAATACGTCAGCATGTATTTCATAGGATTACACCCACTTGGAGGTGCTATTTTGAGTTTAGAGGGAAGAAACTCCATCCATAAATGCAGTAGGCTAAGGCCTAAGGAATTTTCCTTCTAGGAGAACAGAGCCTAGGACACTGAGGCCCCCTTGGACTTAATAACTAATAGCTATAGCCAGCATTTATTGAGGGCTTACTTCATATTAGGCCCTGTGCCGTGTACTCTTTATACATTACCTCATCACAAGAGTCAGGTAATAGGATGACTTTCATTTGACAGATGAGGCTGCTGAGACAAAGACACAGTTAAGCTCACAGAGCTAGCAAGAGGCAGAACTGGGATTCAAACTCAAGTCCATGTGCCTTCACAAGCTCCTCACCATTCATTCATTGCCTTAGGCTGGAGTCAAGAGGATTGGAGCAGAACTCACCACCCAAGGCCATCCCCATCCCCGTCCTTGGAGGCCTTTTCTTGGCTCTCCTGCCCCAGGCTCTATCTCCCCAGGTTGCTCACTTTTTCTTCCAATTGAGATCTCAGCCTGCAATTAGTGCTGTTGTCTGGTGACCTGGAGTCTAACTGTCAACTTTTAGAAAACACAAGGTGAGCATAAGTTTCTGAGATTTCCACGTTAACAATGCTTGGCACGCTTCAGCAAATCATCCCTCTAGTTCTAATTTTGGAAGCACTGTGATTAAGAAGGCAGCCAATCTAGCTGAAAGGCTACTTTGCATATCTGAAAAGGAAAGGCGTTCTTTGTGTTCGCCTGCTCCAGGCACAAACTCCAAAACATCCGGGACGATGGTTGTGGGAAGATCTCTGTGAAATTGTGAGGGACAGATGGACACCTGGTTTGCACATCGGCTGTGGGAAATCTTGAGTATCATGGCAGGCTCCTAGATTCCTATTTGCATGGGTTCTTGAAAAAATGGGGTAGTGAATTTTGGGAAATAACAAATCCCTAGAGCACCAAGATGAGTAATTTCAAACAAACATAAAATAAAAAAAGAAGTTTAAAAAATAAAATAAATAAAAATAAATAAAAAATTAAAAAAGAAATTTAAAAAAAGCAAACAGAGGAGATGAAGTCTGCTCCCATTTAAGGGGATTGGGGTAGCCTAAAAGCAGAATATGTACCATGTCATTGGTGGGGGGGGATGACTCCATCCTGGGAGAAGAGTTCAAGGGCAATAGGTAAGAAATACTGTTTCCTGATGACATTTAATGTGTCCCAAGTTCCTCAAAAGAGCAGACTACCTTCTGCAAGGGGTCCAAAGAATGTAATAATCAGTTTAAGGCCAGGTGGTAGAAGTTCAGCTAGAAAAGCTATGCTCCCCTTCACAAAGGGGAGAAGCCCCTTTGGCTTTAAGAATTATTGCTGGGGGCAGATGTGGCTCAAATGGTTGGGCGTCTGTCTCCCATATGGAGGGACCTGGGTTCGATCCCCAGGACCTCCTGGTAAAAAAAAAAAAAAAAAGAATTATTGCTGTGAAGAGAAGAGAACGCTGAGAACCACATCCCAGCGATAGGGAAGTAACAGCTGCAAAACCAGAGCACTAAGAGCCAGAACAGGCAAGATTAACCACAGCAATATTGAGGATGCTTCAGGAGCCAGTACGAAAAGGAGGAGACCTTGGGACATGTAACCCAGTGACAGCCTCAGAGAACTTAGAGTCCAAACAAGTGCAATCATTTCCAAGAGCAGGGAGGCCTGAGGAAATAAGATTCACCCAGTGTGGTGGTTTGAAGCTGTCCACACCCCAGAAAAACATGTTCTTAAATCTAATCCATTCCTGTGGGTGTAAGCCCATTCTAAGTAGGACCTTTTGATGAGGCTACTTCAGTTTAAGTGCAACCCACTTCGTTCAGGATGGGACTTAAACCTATTACTGCAGTCCTTTATAAACAGGATGAACACAGAGAGAGAAAGAGAAAAAGCCATGGAAACAAGAAACTGAAATCAATGAATCCCGGAAGAGAAGGGAGTGATCAGCAGATGCTGCCATGTGCCTTGCCACGTGGCAGAGGAGCCAAGGATCGCTGGCAGCCAGTCTTTACGTCTTTAAGAAGAAAACATCACCTTGATGATGCCTTGATTTGGACATTTTCATGGCCTCAAACTGTAAGCTAATAAATTCCCATTATTTAAGCTGAACCATTTCATGGTATCTGCCTTAAGAAGCCTAGATAACCAAAACACATAGTATAGCCCTCAGAGTACGAAGTATTGGAACAATTTAGTTATAATACCTGGCATGACAGAGGCATGACAGCTCCCACTGTGACCATGAGGTTATACCCCTTGAATTGTGTTCACTGGGCAGGCCATGCTGTGGGGAATGGCTGGGACCTCCTTCCTCCTGGAGGAGTGTAAAGCCAATAAAACACTACATACACAAATATTCGTTCGATTCACACTCACAGGCAGCTATGATATGTCTGGAAATTTTTAAGATGAAAAAAAGTGACATAAAATTGGGGTAAAAACTCAGTCATCTCCTTTTTTAAGTTATTTCACTGAACAAATCCATTGAAATCCAGCTCCAGCGTCACTGCCCAGCCAGTCCTTCAGATGTAGGGTGGGGGTAGAGAAGAGAACTGGACTTAGCAGATGCCAGGAAATTGGGAAAACAACAGTGTTTTACTTCTTTTAACAACACTTTAGAGTTTCTGTCAGAATATTTAACTGAGAGCACAAAATGCTACAAGATTTCCCTTCCTAGAGCAGAAATCCTGTATGGGGCAATGATCAGAACAATCATATCCTCTTTTTCTTGGCTTTTCATCAGAGATGAGGAACAGAAATGAGATTGGAAAAGATTCATAGGTCCATTTAGTCAAATTGTTCTGTTCCTGGATTCCACTAGAGCATTTGAAATTCTTGTTTATGACGAGCATTTTCTCTGATGTGTGGTTTAAGAATACAGAGGAGGATAGTGGTTGGGCATAAACTTTAAAAAAAAAAAAACTTTTTATTAGCGATAATTTCAAATGTGCATTAAAGGAGATAGAATAGACCAATAGACCTGACTATGTAGCTACCACTCTCATAAACTCATGCCCACACTTGTTTCACTTATACCTTCTACGTCTCCTTCCCCACACTGTATTATATTGAAGCAAATGTCAGCTCTATCCTTCCATCCACAAACATTTCGGTTTATATCTCTAAAAGAGAAGGGCTTTTAAAAACAATAACAAAATATAACCATGATACCATGACCTCTCCTAAAACATAAACAACTTTTAACTATCTATTATCCAGGCAGTGTTCAATTTTTCCTGATTGTTTCCAATTTTTTTAAACAAATGGTTTGTTTGAATGAAAATTCAAAGAAGGTCCATACATTGCATTTGGTTTATGTCTCTTAAGTTTCTTTTAAGCTATAAGAATCCCATTTCGCCTTCTTTTTTCTTGAAATGTATTTATCTAAGAAAACAAGTTCTTTTTCCTATCAAGCCTCCCACAGTCTGGTTTTGCTTACTGCATTCCAATAATTAACATGTTCCCTAGGCCCCTATATTTCCTAATATCTGGTTATTAGATTTAGATGCTTGACCATAAGATTCAGATTTGAGTCTGCGGGGGGAGGGCAAGACAACTTCATAGGGGGTGTTGGACTCTTCCATTAAGAAGTGCATCATGTTTGGTTATCTCTCTTCTTGTGATTGCTAGTGGCTATTGATAATCATAGCTTAGGTCTTATTTTGTTTGATATTTGCAAAACAATGATATTCTAATTCTATTATTCCTGGGTGTGTGTATGTGACCCGGCCCGCGGGTCAGTCAAACCAGAACCTGAAAGAGGGAGTGGGAATGGTGGGGACAAGAGACACGAAGAATGGAGACAAGACAAAGCTCTGATCAAGTCTCGTTTATTCAAGTTAAGTTGGGGTTATATATAGCGGGTTCTTGGAGGGGTCATCTGATGTGGACGTCAGCAAGTTGCTAGGTAACAAACTACAGCCTGGTCAGCAGATTTACAAGAAAAGA
>JAQZBX010107389.1:0-10706 GCA_029593785.1 Cabassous unicinctus
TAAAGCTTCTTTGAAAATAAAGTGAAAAAAAGCAAGAAGATACAGAAGAAATAACATACCTTATGGGATGAAAGGCACAATGCAAGAAATATTTTTGGCTTCATGTATTAGGAGGTTTTGTATTACAGAAAAGTTACAACTATGGAAGGGAGGATCACTGGTTGAGCGTATCAGTTTTGAGGGATATGTGAGGAAAGATGCATCTGGGGCATGCTTCTATGGAATATAAATGTGTTCATGTGGCCATAGGATGTTATCTCAGTGGGCAGAAACCCACATACTAATAAAAAAATATTAAGTTCCCATCCTGGGAGTACTGCTACATTCTCTAATAGAATAGCAAGAATCTCTACAGTACACGGACAGTGCTTAGCAAAGGAGGACAGACCAATACACCAGGCCCTTGATATCAATGCTTGTACTACTGATACTTATATTTGTAAAATTGAATCTTAGCCTAGTATGTCAGTTTGAGATTATTTTAGAATCCCCAAAAGATCATATTTGTAAATGAATCTGTTCCTCTGGTTGTGATACCTTTTATTATGTTAAATTCAGTTGAGGGGCCTTTGATTAGATCACCTGTTAAAATCACTCTGAGGGCTTTTTTTATTTGACTACATCAGTAATGTATGACTCAGGTTGAATCCCCACTCACTGCTGAGTCTGATATAAACAGACACTCAAGGAGACACATGGGAAGAGAGACGGCTGTCATTTTTAAACTTGAGGTGCTGAGGAGAGATTAGCCATTAACCTGATAGTTTGCAGCTGACCATGGAAAGAGACCAGAGCAGTGCAGACTGATATTGAAGGCCTGGAAAGAAATGAACCCTATGCCAGGAGAGAGAGAATTGGAAGCCCAGAGGGGAAGGAGGGACCAGGAGGAGATCAGCAATCATCTTGCTTCAACACATGGCAACTAACTTTTGTGAGAAATCAACCTTGAGTTGGACTTTTTATGGCCTTGTAACTGTAAGACTTTACCCCAAACAAATATCCTTTATAAAAGCCAACAGATTTATGTTATTTTGCATCAGCACTACTTTGGCAGACTAATATCCCTAGTAATATATATTGCCTAAGAATTATCTCCTTGAAACCAACTTGTTACTCAATTATGGCCTCTCTATAAACCAAGCTCAACATATGAACTCACTGCTTTCCCCACAGTGTGGGACATGACTTCCAAGGATAGACCTCCCTGGAACCACAAAGAGGGATTATTACCAAGCACCAACTAGCGATGCATTTGGAAAAAGACTTTCATCAAAAGGGGCAAATATTAAATACAAATTAGATTTTATGGCTAATAGATTTCCAAGTGAGACAGGAAGTCATTCCAGAGGTTATGCTTATGCATGACTCAACAGGATCTCACTGACTGCCACAGTAAATGATGCAAGCGTTCTCCCAAGGGCTCTAGAAACATCTGGACACTATAGGCAGGGCAGACAACCCAGAAAACCAGCAGCCTATCCGTGGGCCTTAACTTGGAATTAAACTATCTCCTCAATACAATGGAGCAAGACTCATTTATAATTTCCCTATACATGGTTCTTCTGCCCCTTTTATTTGAACCTATAATTAGAACTATAGCCATTAAATATATGTCCCAGAAACTTATATCTTCTGGCTGTTCATATTCCAGTTAATCCCTGAATCTCATCAGAGTTGCAGGCAACACTTACTCTTCAATTCATCAGACTTACCCAAGACAACAAACAAAATGGTGATGATGGATAATTCCCCTCCCAAAAGAACAGAGAGTATCTACAGCTGCAAGCAAGACAGTTCCATCCATCTGACCATGGGCTCTAAGCTCCCTCTCAATCTGAAACGGAGTGGGCATCATTATTCCAAAATCTTCAAGATTGAGGAATGAACAAACATAAGGGGAGAATGCAACTATGGATCAAAGTAGACTTATTATTTTACTAATGGAAGAAATAATAATATTGATATAAAAATTGTGGTCACCAGAGGTTCTGAGGGGAGGAAGAGGGAAAACAAGGTGTAACATGGGGCCTTTTGTGGACACTGGAATTGTTCTGCATGATATTGCAATGATGGATACAGGCCATTATACATTTTGTCAAAACCTGTAAAATTGTACAGCACAAAATGTAAACCATAATGTAAACTGTAAACCTGTAAAATTGTACAGTACAAAGTGTAAACCATAATGTAAACTATATTATTAACTATAGTAGCAATACTTATATATTTGTTCATCAATTGTAACAAATGTACCACACTAAAGATGTTCTAAACAGGGAAATGTGAGAGAGGGAGAGTATGGGGTATATGGGAATCCCCTATATTTTCAATGTAATATAACTTTTCTGTAATCTAAAATTTCTTTAAAAATAAAGAAAAAAGCTAAAATTTGCTATTCTCTCTGCTGAGTGTCAATGTTTCTTAAATAATTAGTCCATTATTAGTGAAATGTTATAAAGTGTTTTTCTTCAGAAAAATCAGTGTAAAAAATTTTAAAGCCTGTGTTTTATCAAAACAACTTCTTGTACTTTATTAAGAAAAACAAGTTGTGTCACTATTTTTTTGCCCTTTTCCTCCTCCCTTCCCCCTGCTGTTTTTGCTGTCAGTGCCCATTTGCTGTGTGATCTTCTGTGCATGTCTCTTTTTCTGTCTTCTCATTTTTCTCCTCTAGGCTTCAGTGGGATTCAATCTTGGGTCCTCCAATGTGGGAGAGAGGTACCCTTCTCTTGTGCCACCTCAGTTCCTTGTTTCTGTCATGTCTCACCTTCACTCTCCTGTGTGTCTCTTTCTGTTGTATCATCATCTTGCTGCATTGCTCCCCACATGGGCCTGGCTCAATGCACAGGTCTGGCATGGCTTTTACCAGGAGACCCTGCGGATCAAACCCAGGTCCTCCCATATGGTAGAATGAAGCCCAATTACTTGAGCCACATCTGCTTCCCTGTGTCACTTTTAAAAGAAAGTAATATTCAAACTTAACAACTTCAACATTTTCCTTTCTCAAAGTCAAACCATGAAGAATATTGTTAGGCCCCAAAGCTGGGCCTTTGGGGATAACCAGAGAAAAAAGCCTTAACATGAGAGTTAGACAAAACTTACATTTGTTATGACTGCAGACAGGAGCCAATGTTGGTCTAAAGCTACTCAGACCTGACTCCCTGTTCTGTGGTTTCACTCTGGCTTTAATACCTAAGTTACTAGTTAGCATTTGCTTTGATTATGCATTAGCTTTTATGCATATGGATGAATATACATAGCTAGTTATATAATTGTACGATTAGTATGTTCAGGAAATCACACTTGCACATACTTTGCATGATCACAAAAGGGGCAGATAACTTCACCTCTGGGTAGGAATTTTACTATTTTAATTAAGCAAGTTGACATGAGGACAGCAAGGGGCTTCCCCTGTGCAGGTCGAGACAATGAGTTGAAGCTTGTTTTCATACTTCATTGCTTCAACAAGATATTCTCGACCACCAAAAGCAGAATTTGGCACCAAGAGAGGGATTCATCTCATTACCTTATAATTTACATATAATTCATTCCATTGTATTCTAGCACCCAGGAGAGAAACATGTTATTGTCAGGTATTCGGTCATCCTATATCCATCAATAACTTTTTATTTCAAATGATTGCAAAAGATTTGTTCTTTCACCTTGACAAAAGTGAAGTGCTGAAAATAAAGTTCATTTGATGTAAATTGCATAGAATTAGTTTAAAGAGTTGTTAAAATTAAAAAGAGATTTTCTAAAATTATGATAATTAAATTTGTATGCATAAAATGTTCATATAAATATTTAAAAGCTGTATAAACTTTCATTGTCAAATTTATAAAATTTGACAATATTTTTTGCATATTAGACATTAATAGAACATTATTAGTAATGGTTCTAACTATTTTAAAGATATGTCCTGAAAACAACCAACTTTCCTTATCAGTTACATAGTTTTTTTCTGAAGCCTCTCTAAAAGTATATATGTATACTCTATGGATTCTTGCTAATTCCATTAGTGGTTGTACCAAGGATATAAAGGCAATGGTCACCAGAACTTCTGAGGGGAGAAAGAGGGAAGAATAAATGTAACATGTGATATTTTTGGGACATGGAACTGTTATGAATGACAATGCAATGATGGATATAGGCATTATACATATTGTCAAAACCTATAAAAATGCGTGGTGCAAAGGATAGACTATAATGTAAACTATTGGCCATGGATAGTAGCAATACTTCAATATGTGTTCATCGATTGTGACAAAAGTGCCACACTAATGAAAGATGTTACTAATGGAGAGAAGTGTGGGAGGGAAAGTGTGTGGGGCATATGGAAATCCCCATAAATTTTTGATGCATCTTTTGTGTAATCTATATCTTCTTTAAAAATAAAATAAAATAAAATAAAAAAGTACATACAGTCAGCTACAGATCAAAGGAAAAAAATGGAAATTTAAAAGGAAAGCAAGGAAATTCTGTAAATTATATTCTGCCTGTTAGCCCCATTTGTCAAAATAACACCCCATGACCCTGGTCAGTGCTGACACGTCTCCTTTGCTCTAATAACAGATGGGGCAAAATTGCCACCCCCATCCATAATCCAACAGGATGTACAAATCTCAAAACCAACCATGGAATATACAAGATTATCAAATCTCCTGTTTGACATTCCAACACATCCATCTTCCCCTCCCCAAGACCTCCTCCCCAAAGGGAAAAAGTTAGTAATCTTCCACCCTATATATTTGTGCCTCATATATGCACCCCTTCTGTAAACCCACCCTGTTACACCAGCTCAAATGAGGCAATACTAAACCTGGGCAGGCAGGCTGAAGTCTCCCTTCAGACCCCTACCATGCCTGTGATCTAACAAACTTCTCTGCTTGAATTTTGTTCTGTCTCTGAGCCTCATTGGACCAGGACTAACAAACCCTAGCAAAAATATAAAGGAGAAACAAACAAACTAAAACTTCTGCTATGGTCTATTGTTAATAATCTCAATATAAGTTAGTTTTCTAACATTTTATTTCTAAAATAGCTTTATCTTTAAAATGCTCACAAGGAAATTAGGGCCTAAATTGTAAGCTCTTTCCTCAGTCACGTTTGTTTTAAAACTTTAATAGTTTTTCCTAAGTTTTAAAGTGCTTTACTCTTTATGTTTACCATTGTAACTCAGATATCTGAGTCACAGATATCTGTGTAACACCTAAAACTCAGAGTTAAAGTTCTCCAGTTGTGGAAATAACAAAGAAGTTGCATTAATTCTAAAAAGAGAACTCTCACTAGACCACTCTCATCTCAAGGTTATCCTTAGCTTCCCACAACCTACCACCAAAGAACAGGTAGGTGCATTTCTTAGGCTCCCTGGATATTGCCCTTTGTGGGCCCCCTCCTTTTCTTCCATTGTCAGACCGCTTTATGATTTCCTCAAACACTCCCAAACTGAAGCTTTCTCACTCTCTAGCCCCACCCTTTCAACATCCAAGACTGGGCACCAGGGCTGTAAAAATCCCATCCCCTGGGGTTTCCTTCCAGCTCTAAACGAATGAGGAAGGAGGAAATGCATGTCGGACCATTTTCACCCAATTGGCTTCTACAGCCACACTCTGGATGGGGTCACTCAGGGCTTCCCCTATGGTCCACGTGTGTTCATGGCCCCTGTGACTTTAGCTCAGGTCCTGACTGAGTGTTTGACTCAGCTCTCAAAATTGTTGTGCCTCATACCATGGAGACTCTGTTAAAGAGCTGTGATACCCAGAATTTCTCTCAAGTGGCCTGACACACCTACAAGCTTCCCTGTTAAGTGACCCTAACATTTAAGTAGAGCATGTTAGGACTCTCAACTTTCCTTCCCCAGCTAAACTGCCAAAGATGATCCTGAGCCCCATAACTGCATCAGCTTTCTCAACTCAGTTCTCAGTCCAAAACCACGTAACCAAGGGTTAAGTGCTAACAACAATTATGATTATGGAAACATTACACAGACGCCTTTTAAGTTAGCCAAAAAAGTTAATATGTGAATGACCGAAACTGTTTAGACCAGTTCTTAACCCATGGAAAGATTTCAGGGTGTCTGTGAGCTTGAATTGAAAAAAAAAATCAGCTTATTATCTGTGTGTGCATGTGTTTCCAAGAACAAGTTTGCATGTTACAGACAGCACCAATACCAGGGGAGATCTTAAAAGCTGTTAAAAAAAAATCATCAAATGATGGGAAACCAAAAGACAACCATAACAAAAGGGATTTATGAGCCAAATTAGTAAGTTATGTTTCTGTTTGTGTGTCCGTCTGTTTGTTCAATGTATATTTTCATACCTCTGGATGGTAATATCAAGTTAACAAATGAAAATTCTTGAAAGAGCTCTACTGAGTTTGCAAAAATATAATAATCACTTATATTTGTATATGTAAATGAATACTCCTGGAGTCCAAATTAGAAAAAACAAACAGGATGACAAAGCTCATATAAAAATCTGACTAAAGAAATTATTTCAAGGACAAAACACCTCAAAAGGTTGTCCTGAATGCTTTCATAATCTTTCTGTAGCCTATCCTACCCCCAGGGTCTTCTAACCTTGACTGAATTCCAGCAAATCATTAAAATTGGTCTAGAAACTTTTGGGTGTGAGCTGGTGTGGAAAGGTAGGGGAGATGTGAGTTTAATTTTGAATTCTGTCTACTAGGCCTGGAAATTATAAATGATAGGGACAGAGGGAACATTTCAGTATAAAGGTTGATTTGCACAGTCTGTCCTGTAATTCCACAATTACATTTTAACAGCTTTGAGATGAGAATAATTAATAACCCAATTGCCAAATTTCAGTAAGGAAATAGATCCATAAAATCTATGAAAAGCTTTTTCTATATTATAATTAAAACAAAGATAAAAATTACTATGTAATATATTCCCCAAAGCCTAATAGTTGGTCAGCTTTTAAGGTTATATTTTTAAGGTATTATGAAAACAAAGCAGTTCTCACCTCCCATGAAGGAAAAGAAAAAACTATTCTTACATAAAATATTATTTTAATTTTATTCTACTTTGGTGTAATCTCCTGGGATCTATAAATATATTAATAAGTTAACATTATGTCTCTTTCACCTTTAAGATGAAAAATTCATAAGTTTTTAACTAATGAAACTATTAGGTACCTCTTTTAATAATAATTGTTTTGATTAAATTGAAATGAATAGTTTTTCATAGAACAGAATGAGTTACTTCCCGGAAACTTCCTTTTTGCTAAAGTGTGGCTCTCTTTAAACCAAATAATCTCCAATTTTTCTTACCTTTAATCAAGTGGATTACTTCATATAAATAACAACTCCCAGGAGAAAAAATTTATTGGAACATTTATTACCTGCCAGGGCGTGCTCTTTAGTGAGAGTCTTGCCTAAAATCCGGAGGCTGCAGCCTTTATAGACTTTCTTCCCGCGTACGCCAAACTCTCCCTCGTGCAACAAGAGTTGAGACAGGATTGGTAGGTTCAAAAATATATGGGGGTTCTGATCAAAGCAAGCAAGCAGAGTTACAGAAACAGATATTTGCCATTAGCATCTCAGCAGGGGGTGGATAGTGATTGACATTTTCCCAGCACGAGTGGCGCCATTCCCCCATTAGTCCCTGATGGGTGTCTGGGTTTTTAATGACCATACATATTTTATAAGCTTGGGGCTCCTGCTGGGGAGAATTGGTGTGGTCTTGTTTCCTTTTCATTCCCTACTCCTGTAATGGCATTAGTCAAACCATTGACACTGTATCAGTAGCAAGAGGCATGTAGTGAGAGTGTAGCACCATCAGTTTTACTGCCTGAATTCTTTTTCAGATATAGGAAGTGAGACAGTTAATGAAAAGAGGGCCCACTAGAAATCCTAGCATAATGAGGATGAGTGGGCCTGCAGCAGTGATGATTAAGGTAGTTAGCCATGGGGACCATGAATACAGGCTTTTGTACCAGTTTGTACTTTTTGTTCTGAGTTCTTCTCATTCCTGTAGCCTATTTCTGGCTAATGAGAGGCTTTCCTTTATCACTTCTGAGGGTTTAGCATAGAAACAGCAGGTTTCACCTAGGGCTATACATAGTCCTCCCTGTTTTAAGAATAATAGATCTAACCCACGCCTATTTTGCAGAACCATTTCAGCCAGAGAGGATAAGGAATTTTCGAGATGACTAACTGATTTTTGTAAATCTTTTAGGTCCAAGTCAACTTGAGTGAATAAGGTGTTAAAATTTTATTTACCAGTGATCATGGCTGCCATTCCCAAGGCTGCTGACCCCCCAATCCCAAGGTCGACCATGTTGGGAATGAGAATGGGAACTCTTTTAAAACAACTCATAGTTTTAAAATGCTCGCGGCCTCCTTCACCTGAATACCAGTATACTTGTGGGATGATATGCACCAGGATGCAAACGACTGGGTATTTTTCAAGGCCTAGATTGAGACAACGTTTGGGGGGAGAGACAAGGGGTGATTCCTTGGATACAGGTGAACCAGGTGCCATTGGGGGTTTTCCAATAATAGGATTCATCAGTTTCATTTGAGAAAACAACTGATGAACAAGGGGGGCCTAGGAAGGTTGCATTGATTTTGGTTGAGGAGGGGGCAAAACAGGTGCTGTAACCTTGTAAGTACCCTAGAGTTAGAATTGGCTCATGACCCCACTTACATAAACTTTGGCTCTCGTTTACTGATATCTTTTGAACATACAGTGATGTATTGGGGATAGTGCTTCCATTTGCTCCTATTCCAATGTAATAAGGGGGTTGGAGGTTTAGGCAGAGCCAGCAATCGTTGGTGGCATTTGGCTGGCTCTCATTTAAGAAAGTGAAGACAGAGGACAACATTGACAACAAGGGGGTTCTGGTGGGTTTTTGCTTGGGGGACCTTAAGAGTCCTGGTTTTCTTTTGGGTGGAATTACCCATCCTGGTTTAAGGTGAATGTCCTGGTTGGGGCCCACCGGATTGGGTGGAAGGGTTTTAGAATACCCCGTTGGATGGTAAACTCAGCTCTGCGGTCTTGACCAACTACATATAGTCTGAGGCCCCATGTTTTGCCTCCTTCCCAGACATTATTGAACCCATTAATTATACAGATGTGAATGGGGTTACCAGACCCTGTGGTTGGGTTCTGGGGCTGTGCCCCCCTCAAGAGGCTGATAGCAGTATCTCTGGAAGCCCATGGGGCTAGGGTTTCATCACCCCATTGAGCACAGTGGTACTGCCCTTGAGTATGGCATTCTGGGGGCCCATCTGCAGGGCAGGCATAGGGCTTGGCCTGGGCTAGTCCTCTTTCAAAATATTTGTCTCCACATCTGCAACCTGCAGGAGGGCCATCTGGTTCTATGTCTAGGTTGTTCCAATTCTCCCCAAGGAAGGCACATAGGTCAAAAGAGAGGGTGGGATTTTTCCCAGTAGTTTGAGTGATGTTTAGAAACTTTCCATCCCTTGCCCTTATAATACTCCAGTTATAGGAGGTTAATCAAATCTACTGATGCCCACGCTAATGACCAAGACGGGCAGCAAACTCATTTGCCAGGCAGTTGCCATATCCCTCCCTCTTTCCCACCCTTAGTCTTAACTAGTTTGGTGAATCTTGAACTTTAAGGGGTCTTCTGTTCTGGTGACTGTCTGCTTTTCTGCCTCCGAGTCCCCCGTATCGGACCTGACGTCCTTTAGCTGGGACTCATGTATCCAGTGTCTTTTCCCTGTGACTTTTACTGCTGTGGGCATTGGGAGGATCACCACATATGGGCCCATCCACCGTGGTTTAAGTGTTCCAGCTTGGAGCTTCCATACCCAGACTAGATTTCCAGGCTGTGCCTGAAATAAAGGAGGGTTAGTACATGGATGAGGGGGGTGGGCTTCTTGGACCATTCAATTGACAATTTTCCTAATCTGGTCCAGTTCCTTTAGAGTAGAGAAAAGATACTTGTTTGTCATATTCAGATATTTTTTCCAACCCCAAATTGTCCTGCACGTAGGGGGTACCTGTGGCCTTAAGGAGGGCAAAAGGTAGGAGACTCACCCAGTTTTCACCAGACTCCAGAGCCAACTTTGTTAGGGTTTCTTTCAAGGTGCGGTTCATCCTTTCAACCTGTCCTGAACTTTGGGGCCAAAATGCACAGTGCAGTTTCCAATTTATACCCAGGGCTTTAACCAATTGTTGAGTCACCTGTGCTATGAAGGCTGGGCCGTTATCTGACCCTATTCTAAGGGTCTCAGAATCTTGGAAGGATTTCTGCTATCAGCTTCTTAACTACAACTGTGGCTGTTTCATTTTTAGTCGGGTAGGCTTCCACCCATATTGAAAACATATCTACCAGCACCAGGAGATACCTATACCCATATTTTCCCAACTTTATTTCAGTAAAATCTATCTCCCAGTGCTCCCCTGGTTCTATTCCTCAGAGCCTAGTTCCCACTGAGCTTGAGTACTTCCTTTGATTTACTCTGGCACAGACTTCACATCTTGATGTGATGCTTTTGCTGATTTTAGACAAACCTTGGAAATAAAAGTCTCTTTTTATTAGATCTATTAATTTAGTGCCACCCATATGCATGGTGTCGTGCAGCCTTTTGATTAATTGTCTTCCCACTGCTTAAGGTAGATATGTCCTGCCATTGGGCAAAACTATCCAACCTTCTGGGGAAATTTTAGCTCCTAGACCTTCCCCCTGCTTGACGTCTTCTGGGGAGTAGCGTAGTAC
>JAQZBX010107390.1:0-10658 GCA_029593785.1 Cabassous unicinctus
AAAAAGAACTGTGCACACACTGCACAAATTTCAATTTCCTGGCTTTGATATTGTCCTATCATCATGTCAGAGGTTACCATTAGTGGAAACTGGGTAAGGGTATATGGGACATCTCTGTGTACTATCTTTGCAAACTCCGTGGATCTATAATTATTTCAAAATAAAAATCAAACCAACAAATTGCATTACATTATACTGCAATGAAATGGCATTAAAATAAAAATGCTATTTACAATAACATCAAAAATATAAATATACCTATGAATCTGAGAGATTCATCCTCCCCAACTAAATACCTATAAAAAATAAAAAGATATATATTTAAAAACATTATTTAAAGTGTAAGTTGAAAGAATTTGTCCATGAGTTGCCTCCAGAGATGTAGTAGTTTGGTTGTTGTATTTTGTCTATCATTGTTATAATAACACCATTCTGTATATGAGGTTCATCTTCCCATGTCTTATTCTAAGTAAATATCAATATGTTAAGGAAGTTTACCTTCCTGAAACTTTCCTAAGTGCTCCAACCACATCTTTGTTTCAAAGCCTGTAGATGAGAGGATTGAGCATGGGAGTGAGGATAGCATAAAAGACAGATACTTCATCCTCCTCAGAGATATGATGGGCTTTGGGGAGAAAGTACATGAAAATGGCTTTTCCATTTTAGAGAGACACCACAATCACATGGGAGGAACAGGTTGCCAAAGCCTTTCTCATCCTTAAATTTGATTCTAATCTCAGAACTGTAGAGTATCTGACCTTATGAGGCCATAATGACAGATAATGGGATGAGGAAGAATGCAAAACCCCATTTGCATAATGAGATATAGCAACACAAACAAATTTTAAAACAGCTGGGATTTCACAAAAGAAATGTTGGATGTTTCTGGAGACACAGTATGGAAGATTGAGAGTATATATGGCATGGACCAAGACATTGAGCAGAGAACCCAAACAGGTGCCAGCCACCATGATGGCACAGATTTTGGAGCCTGAGAAATGAGTAACAGAGAAGGTTGCATATAGCCACATAGCGGTCATAGCCATGACTGCCAGGAGAGTACACTCTGCTGAAAAAAGAGTCGCGCAGAGGAAAAGTTGAATTCCACAAGAAATAAATGAAATGGTATGTTTATCAGACAGGAAATCAGTGGCTATCTTGGAGACAATAGTGGTGCTATACAAAAAGTCCATAATGGAAAGTTAACTGAGAAAAAAGTCCATAGGATTGTGGAGTTGAGAGGCCAGCCAAATGATGATGATCATCATAATATTGTCAACAAGGGCAGGAAGTGCTAAGAAGATGAGAGAGAAGAGGATATTGGGGCCTGAATGTGTAGAAGAAGCCTTAGGAGAACAAAATCAGTTGCAGTGGTCTGAATGGTTCATCTCCCTTTCTGTCGTTCCCAATTCATTTTCCTCAACAGATCACACAAAAATCTTTAATCTCACCAGTTTGGTCTCATCATCATTTTATTATGTGTCAACTTCATTATCTTTCCTAGTTCTACAATGATGTATATTATATTAAAATATATAATATTTTCAACTCTATTTCTACCATAGTTTTACCAAAAAGTACCTAGATACTATACTCTCTGTATTTTAAGGAAATAATTTAGACACCTTGAAATTTGGATAGTGTTAATAAGTAAAATTTCTTTAAAAAATAAATTATTCATACACATAATCTTTCCATCTACCTCTTTGTCTCTATTTCCCTCTATATATTAATTTACTTCTCTCTATATATATGTTTATGACTATGTATACATCTACACCTATAGTTACTTTTCTATTTCTATTTCTATATTTCTATTTCTATTTCTAGATATATGTTTATATCCAACTTAGACATTTAAAGACATTATCTGCCTTTGCTTATTCCTGATTTATGAGCTACAAACTGCATTACTGAGATAGCAGTCATAAATCATATTCTATACACCTATATGAAATATATCCATTGTTTTACATATGTTATCTTACCTTTATAATATGTTTTCAAGGGATTACTTTCTTTGTTTCCAAAAGTCAAGTTTGATTTTCAGAAAGATAAGTAATTTTGCATATTTTCATAAAGATCCAGCACCATAATCACATCTACATTTTTTCCAGGTATCCTGTTTCTTTGCCTCATCATGTTTCTTAATTTGTCTTCTTAAAGAAAAATCTTGTTTATCTGTACCATACATTACCACTGAATTATGGATGTTAAATAAAGCACAAAATTCTCTACTGCAGATTTTAAGGCCAATTTCAAATTCTACCTGCACTGTCTTCAGATAAAATGTCCCTTCTCTGTCCCTCTTTTCCCTTAGGTAGGCCAAGCAAATTTATTCCATTGTAATTCAAATGGTGAAATTAAGGAAGTCTGTTCTCTAGGAAACAAGCAAACAAAAATATTCAGCATTCATAAACCAGTCACAACTAACTCTAGCTGATAACTGGAAAATTGCAGTTGTGAAATCCCAAAGCAGAATTCAATAGCTCCTGCTTGGGTCCAGAGTGCATGGATTTCCTTTCTGACTTCACCACTTAATAGTGACTTCAGATATGTTGTTTAAATTTTCTTTCCTCTGATTCTTCATCTACAAAATGGTGATGATAAGAGGATGCATATTGTATAGTTTTTGAGTATAAATATTTTGATGAATGCAAATCTAATTGAACAGTACCAACTGTTCAGAGGTGCAAAAGGATTAATAATATAAGGATAAGTTTTTATTTTTTTACTTTTATGAATTAGTATAATTGAGTGTGAATTGATCCCTAATGCATAATATATTGCCTGCTGGTGGATATTTCCTACTGGTGGCTATTTCCTTTTGGTGCAGATCATCTCCTCTTATCATTGCATAGAACTGGTTTCCCTTATAAATGCTATCATTTTATTAATTGTTCATTTAACTGTTTTTCATTTTTCAGTTGGATCTATTCTGCAAGATTCTATCTCTCTTATTTATTACTGGTAATACCTATAAGGTGTCCAACATGATGGATGCCTGACATGTAGTTCTTTATCAAAAAAATTCTGAATGTTTAAAATATATATTACTAATGAAGTTCTGCTAAAGATCTAAGAATAGTTTTATTTATCACAAAAATCATTTTGGGAATCTATTTTAACTTTTATATAGTAATTGTGCTGAAACAACATCACAGAATATTTTTGCCAAATTCTGAGTAGCAAAAAGTCTTTTGAATTCCTAAGGGACACAAATTGTTGAGCAACCCCTTGTTTGGAAATATTTAATACATAGTTATGAGCAAGAACAATTCCACAAGATAAACTAGAATAGAATAAACTCTGGTAGCTCCATGAGCCTTATATTACTCCTTTTTCCTAGCACTGACCTCCAGAGCCTATGCTGAAGAAGAATTTCCAATACTGTCTTCAGATTTACAGATCATATTAAGTAAAGGTTGAGAGAGAATGGTAATTCTTGACAGCAATTTTAGCTCTTTAACTTGATTCAGAATTTTTATTATTTTACAATAGAGAGAACTTTGAAGTACTTGAGTAAATTATATCTTCACCAAAGTCTTATTCTCACAGGATATGAGAAATTCAAGTGATATGCTTCCATGTCTTTGACTAAAGGGATCTGGTGTTCTTCTGTGATGCCACAGTAGCAGAATAACTAAATAAAAATTATCAGCATGTGCTTAGATTTACCTGAAGTAATTCTGCTTCTAAAGTATTGATTCCCTAGAAATAAGAAATGTAGCACTGTTGAGCTTATTTACTATGTTCTGTAATTAGTGATATTATATTAAAATCAAATTTAATTGACAAAGTATGTGAGCTAAAATATTTTTGAGACAGACTTCTGGGGAAGATGGCAGGTAGGGAGGTCCAGGACACGTACTACTGCAAAATATCTATTAAACAGGCAGGAACTTGTCTGAAACAATGATTTTGAAACTTCAGAGGCCAGAAGAACACTGTACAATATTCAGGGAAGAGCAGGACAAAGAGGCAGATAAATTACACTAAAGAACCATAAATTGGTCTCTTCATGCAGTGGCTACCAGCATCCATATCCGCACTCTCATGGCTGGCTCCTGTGGGGTCCAGTCCCTGGCTCCTGTTGGTGACAGACAGGGACTTAAAAATCCTCTTCCACAAGAATAGGAGTGGGCATGGCCAAACACTGATCACAGCTTTTGATTAGTGATGTTGTTTTGCTGTGTTGAAGCTCTGAAGGTGCTATTGTTTCTATCGGGCCCTAGACAAAGACAACAGCAGCCAATGTTCCAATCCTTCCCAGACATCAGCAGAGGAAGGAGAGATTTAAAGACTCAGTTTTTCCTCAGGGCTGCAGGTCTCACTTTGCTGAAGGGCTGCATTTGTAGGAAAAGCCAGGAAAGTTTAGACTTATGAAGCCATCAGAGAAGATTTTGGAGCCCTTTCTATTATCCAAAAGGGAAGCATGTTGGAAATGAATTCTATATGAGTAAAAATAACTCAAAGTGTGAAAACAGTGATGAAAACAAGATATTATAGACAAAACTCAAAGGTCAAAATGGTTGAAATAAAAACTGCCTGGAGAGTACTAACATTGAATGTTAATAGATTAAACTCCCCAGTCAAAAGACACAGACTGGCAGAATGGATAAAGAAACATAAGCTTTCTATATGCTGTCTGCAAGAAATTATTCTTAGTCCCAAGGATGCAAATGGATTGAAAGTCAAAGTCTAGAAGAAGATATTCCATGCATGCATTAACCACAAAAAGCTAGAGTAGCTATACATATATCAAATGAAATAGACTTTAAGCAAAATTATTATTAGATACTAGGAACAGACCTTCACATCTATGGTCAAGTGATGTTTGATAAGGCTGTCAAACCCACCCAGCTGGGGCAGAACAATCTATTCAACAAATGGTGCTGAGAGAACTGCATATCCATATCCAGTTCTTTCAGTCCTCGAAATGAAAGAGGATCCCTACCTCACACCTTATACAAAAATTAAATCAAAATGGTTCAATTACCTAAATATAAATAGAGAACTATAAAGCACCAAGAAGAAAATGTAGGGAAAGATCTTCAAAATATGGTGGTAGGCAGTGGTCTCTTAAACCTAAACAGAAAGCAGGAACAACAAAAGAAATAATGGATACATGGGGTCTTTCAAAATTAAGATGATTTTGTGCTTCAAACAACTTTGTCAATAAGGTGAAAAGCTTACCTACTCAGGGGAAGAAAGTATTTGGAAACCACATAGCCAATAATAGTTTCATTTACAAGTTATATAAAAAGATCATACAGCTCAACAATAGAAGATACAGCAATCCAATGTAAAAGTGGACAGAAATTTTAAATAGACATTTCTCCAAAGAAGTAATGTAAATGGTGAAAAAAGCACTTTTAAAAATCTTCAATATTACTAGCTATTAGGGAAATGTAAATCAAAACTACAATGACATGTCACCTCACACTCATAGAATGGTCATTTAAAAAACAAAAGCAAACAGGAAGATGGCATCAGGTTAGGCAGGCAGGGCAAAACTCTCTCACAAAAACAATGGAGAAAGAGCCAAAAGTTGTCTAAAGGAGCTGCTTTGGGCATCAGCGCACCAGGACAGTGCTACACAACTCCCAAGAGGGTGAGGAACAGAGAGATGAAGAACCTGGAACAACAAACATGATATACAAAACCCAAGCAGAGGCTGGGAATGGCTCTCTTTTCCCATCTTCAATATATGAAACTTGGGTAAAATCCCTGGCTGACTAGAGCTGACTGAGAGGGGGACAGACAATCTTTGAACCTGCCACCTGTTAGAAGGGAAGAGGGAGAGGAAGTCAGGAGGCATATCTTCAGTGAGTTTACCAGCAGGGACTGCATTGAATATTGGCTCTGTCCAGATCAAAATATAGGAAAATGAGGACTGAAATATCTCGGTGGAAAGGTGCACCAACGAATGCCACCTGCTGGCAGGTATTGAAATTGCATGGACAAAAACTGCTTTTGGTTCATTCTGTACCCTAACTCCTGGAAGAAAATCTGTTCTCCATTAGTGAGTCCCTGGCAAGATTTTGATAACTTAAGCTGGACAATTTTAAAAACTTTGAATAAATTGAATCAAATATCAAAGAAGAGCAGATAAAAAAAATAAGCTAGTGAGGGAAATTGACCATCAGTATAGAGTCTTTGACTTATTCAGATGCCCAGACATCAATAAAAATTACAAGCCAGGCTAAGAAACAGGAAGAGATGGCCCAGCCAAATGATCAAAGCAATTATCATGAACAGATACAGCATTTAAGATAACTATTCAATGATAATTGCAGAACTCTCTTAAATCAACTCAAAGAATTGAAACAAAATATGACTAAAGAATAAAAGGATATTAAACAGTGACTGGGTGAGCATAAAGAAAAATTTGAAAGCCTACAAAGAAAAGTAATGGTTCTTTTGGGAGTGGAAGACACATGGATGAGATTTAAAATACATCAGATCCATATAAGAGCAGATAAGACTTGATTGAAAACAAAATTAGTGATTTCAAAGAAAGAACATCTGAACTGGAAAAGACAGGAGAATAGAAAGAGAAGAGAATGGGGAAAATGGAGCAGGGACACAGGGAATTGAATGACAATGCTAAACACACAAAACACACACATTGTCGGTGACCCAGAAGAAAAGAATGTAAAAGGGTTAGAAAGAATATTTGGGGAAATAATGACCAAAAACTTCCCAACCCTTATGAAAGCTATCTATATCAATATCCATGGAGGTAAAGGCACCCAAACAGAATAAATATGAATAGACGTACAACAACACTCCTACTACTCAGAATGAAAAATATCAGAGATAAAAAGAGGATTCAGAAAGCAGCAAGAGAAAAGCAAAACATCACATACAAGGGAACCTCAAAAACATTAAGTGCAGATCTATCATCAGAAATATTGGAGGCAACAAGAAACTGATATGATCTATTTCAGGTACTCAAAGAGACAACTTGCCAGCCAAGAATTCTGTATCTGACAAAGCTGTGCTTCAAAAACGAGGTTGAATACAAAGTCTTCACAGACAAGAAAACCTGATAGAATTTGCTACCAAAAGACCAGAACTACAAGAAATAGTAAAGGGAGTGCTGCAGCCTGGAAAGAAAAACCAATGGCAAGAGACTTGGAGAACAGTATAGAAATAAAAATTATTAAATTAAATTAAAATTATTAAATTAAATTAAATTATTAAGTTAAATTAAAGTGTAAAAAGACAGACAATATGATATGAGAACAGAAAGCCAAAGAACAAAATAGATGATATAATTATATTTTTACTGTAATAACATTGATTGTTAATGGTAGAACTCTCCAATGAAAAGACATAGACTAAGAGAATGTATCCAAATATATGAGCCACCTATATGTTGCCTACAAGAGACTCCCCTCAGATGAAAAGACACCATAAGGTTAAAAGGGAAAGGTTGGAAAAAGATTTTCCATGCCAAAAACCTAAAAAGAGTTTGAGTAACAATATTAATATTGGACAAAATTGATTTTAAATGCAAAATTGTTGGAAAGGATGAAGATAGTCATTATATATTAATAAAAATGCCAATTCAACAAGAAGTAATAACTATACTAAATGTGTATCCACCTAATCTGAGTGGTCCAAGATACATGAGGCAAACACTGGCAAAGCTGAAGGGAGAAATGGGTGTCTTTGCAATAATAGTTGGATTCTTCAGTACACCAGTATCAGTATTGGATATTCTCAATCTGGATGGAGAATAAATAAACAGAGAGTTTGAATTATATAATAAATTTTCTAGACCTAAAAGACACCTATAGGGCATTGTGCCCCTAAAAAGCAGGACATACATTCTTTACAAGAGCTTATGGATCCTTCTCCAAGATAGACCATATGTTGGGACACAAGACAAGGACAAACCAAATTAAAAATATTGAAATTATATATATAAAACACTTTCACTAATCAAAATAGAATGAAGCTGTCCTTATAGTCAGAGTATACAAATAAGTAAAATCTCAGATGGCACATGCATTGAAACAATGAGGTTTCAATGTTAGGGGAAATCAAGTAGGATAGAAATTAATTTAAATTAAGAATACATTAATATGACCTCCCATTGCGGGACCTCTGCCATGGGGTTCCTAGGGCATTCCCAAAGAGTCAGTGTATTCCTTGGTTTAAAATTTCCTGAAGCATTGAATTTCTAACAGTTTTGTCTAATAGAGATGGATGCAAAAGGAATACAAATATTTTATAGGAAATCATTTTATATAGATGAATGAGGAAGAAATATCTTTCTCATTCAATCTTAAATAAGTTTAAGATTACCTCAGCACAAATCCTGAATTATTAAAATTATTTTACCATACATTTTCATAACTTCTTACACATTTAGATTTAATATTTATTTTAATCTCCCACATTTGAGTCTTGCAAGAGCTATTATAGAGGATGGAAGTCCCTTGAAATACCCCCATGGACCTAGCTGTCAATGCTGTAAGGAAAGCTGTACAATTCAAAGAGATGGACAGACTTCTGTTCAAACATATGTGCAGATAAGAAGTGCCCTTGAAGGGAATTGCTGCAAAGAGTCCAGAGTCTGTTCACCAGAGATTGTAATCCAGAATTGGGGTTAGCTTTTCCCTATTTATCAGCAGCTTTAGCCTGTCTTTGTCTATGAAAATGCACAGTAACAATTGTGGCTTGGAGCATGGAAAGTCCATTGGATGTCACATGATAGGGACACTAATGTGTATTTTGGGTCCCAAATTCAGAGCCAGTATCAGATGCAATATGTTGAGAAAAGTAAAACAGGAAACAAAAGTCATCTTGTAGGGCCTGGATAATGCTGCTTGGGTCAACAGCACCCATGTAATGACAATTTGCAGAAACTGTCAACTGCAGCCAGGGATCTGTGAAATCCTCTCAATTGGATGAAAGAAAGGATATGATCCTCCTGTTCAGAACTTCCCAGCCTATTGGCTCAGGAGTGTGTTACCCTTGGCCAGATTCTCATCCAGAATCTTCTGATGAAAGTGGCATCTAAATTTACAATGGCATCTAAATTCTCATGGGCTGTCCTCTTGTGGATGCAAGGGTAAATTTGTTATACATCTCTTTGATCTGGGCTGGAGGACTTGTAAGTCTGCATTTAGTTGAGAAGCAAGGTCTCTTTGTTGCTTATGTTCCCCCTCATCAATGATAGGGTCTTTCTAGTGAGCATCCACATACATAAAAGAAAGCTTTTAAGAGCCAACCTGAATTTATCACAATAGCTCATCCCCTCATGGGAGCTTGTTTTATGGGCTTTCCAGTTATGTGAACAAAATTGTCAGACTATTAGCTGAGCCCATGAATTAATGAGGTTCAGTCTATCGTATGTCCAAAAAATGCCCCCAATTCCAGTAATTCCTGCAAGGGCTTGGGGGTGAAGACTAAAAGAGGTGCACATAGACAATTCATCAATAGTAATAATACATTCAGTAATGTGTGCCATCTAAAAAAAAATTGTAATTTCCCAAAAGGACCCACCCATACACAGGTTTAAGCAAGGGTCTTAGAGGTGGTGGTGGCTCACACCCAAAATCAGGGAGGATTGGAGATCACAGTCATCTGTACACTGGTATATAAAAGACCTAAGAATGCATTTTTCTCTCCAATTGCCCATTGATTTCCAATCTTTAGAGCCATTAGTACCTTTAAAGACAGAGGGACCTCACAGTATGGTAAACTGTTCAGGTAAAAAGCCTGGAGGTCATGGTTCATAGGGAGGGGAAGACAGACAATACCCATGTCAGTCACAGAAGACATCATCACCTTTCAGATCCAAGCAGAACCACCCATTTGTGTGAGCATGGAGCAGAGGGTGTGGAGAGTCAAGTAGAGCAGATCTTTTCTGACAAGGACTCCCAGGGTGGCCCAGGACAGGCCCACCTGGGTTTGGGTAGAGTTAAGCCTTATAGGAAAGGGAAAAGTGGCACCTTCAAATTGAGGCCAGGCCACAGAGACACTCCTTCTGTTCTGGTCAGCACCTGTTGGGTGAGATGGGTCAGATGATACCCTATGCTGCTTTCTCGCTCTCTTCCCAAGCTCTCTAATTTTGAAGGCAGGAGGTACCTAGAGCCCCAAGTGCACACAGGGGTTGCACCACTGCTGAGTCATGGAGCACAGTGATGGCAATGCAGCTTGCATAGCCCTCTGTCTTCCTGATAACAAAAAGATGAGTCTACTTCTGCAGCTGTGGTCAGCTCCACTGGGGCTGGTGTTAAAACACATATAGCATGCGTCTCTCACCTGTGGAACAACTTGGAAGCCCTATCAAAGGCTGTTTCCATCATGCATATTCTAAGTATATTTTGAAAGTTCCTGACTGTGTTGAAGACAAAAATGTCCTATGCTTAGTCAAGGGTAATTCTGTTTTTACAGATTTAACATCTTTCATCTGCTCACCAAATGTTCCCAACTGATATAACTGTGTTGACAAAGTTTGGGCATATTTGGAAACTACTAATTTAGAGACTTCATTTCCAAGTATTTCCTGGGAGGTTCTCAAACTCTCTCACATTCTGATATTCTCCTGATTGATATTTTTTAAATAGAATTTTCAGAAAATGACAAATGGGCTGCTTCTTTCAGGATTGCCTTTGGGCAAAGTAACAAAATTTGAG
>JAQZBX010107391.1:0-10657 GCA_029593785.1 Cabassous unicinctus
GAATTCTGTATCCATCAAAGTTGGCTTTCAAAAATGAGGGAGAATGTGAATATTCTTGCTGTCCTGATTTTGTGATAATCAGGGTAGACTAAACATTCGTTATATCAGAAACCATGCATGTGTTCCCATACCTAGTTTTTTTCCCTAGGTCTGTTTTTTAGAATGCTGGTGATAAACTAAGCCTGATTTATTAATGACAATTCTGTATGGGAAAAAACTGTAACTTTGGGTTTCTTTGGTCAACCTTAAGAGATATAGCAGGGGGACAGATGTGGCTTGAGTGGTTGGGCATCTGTCTCCCATATGGAGGGACCTGGGTTAGATCCCTGGGACATTCTGGTTAAAAGAAAAAAAGAAAAATATAGAAGGCACATGGGCCACGAGGCCCCATGCGTGATTGTGTCACAAGTCTCCAAGAGCAAGTGAGCCGCCAGGCCCCACAAGTGGGTGAGCTGTCAGGACTTGTCTGTGGGTAAGCCACCAGGCCCTATGTGCAGGTGAGCTGCCAGGCCCCATGCGCAGGTGAGCTGCCAGGCCCCATCTTCAGGTGAGCCTCCAGGCCCCATGCATGGGTGTGCTGCCACACCCCACCTGTGGGTAAGCCATCAGGCCCCATCTGTGGGTGAGTCACCAGGCCCCATGCATGGGTACACCACCAGACCCTGTCTGCAGGTGTGCTACCAGTCCCCATGTGCAGGTGAGCCACCAGGCCCTGTGTGCAGGTATGCCACCAGGCCCCATCCACGGGTGTGCCACCAGGCCCTGCAAGCAGGTGAGCTGCCAGGCCCCATGTGTGGGTAATCCACCAGGTCCAGGGCATGGATGTGCTGACAGGTCCCACAAGCCACACAGCAAGATGATAATGTAACAGGAGAATGACACAAGGGAGAGCTAAGACGAGACACACTGAAAAACCAGGAACTAAGGAGGTGCAGGCAGTAGTAGGATGCCTCTCTCCCACATTGGAGGTTTCGAGGATCAAATCCCAGTGAAGACAGGAGGAGAAGGATTAGAAGAGAGGGCAGGAAATGAACACAGAGAATTGCCCAGCAAATGGACACAGAAACAGCAAAAATGGGGGGCAGGGGTAAAAATGGATAAAAGTAAATAAATAAGCAAATAAATCCTTAAAAATGTAAAAAAAAATATGAAGGAGAGTTCAAAATATTCACAGCAAAGAGAAATTAAGAGAGTTTATCAACAAGAAACCTGCCCTTCAAGAAATACTAAAAGGAGCTGTGCAGGTTGAAAGCCGAAAAAAAAGGTTGGAAGAGAGGGTAGAAAGAAGATTGTTAGTAAGAATAAGTAAAAAGGGAAATAAAAACAAAATATGATGGATATAAACCTAAAGAAAAAAATGGCTAATATAAGTACTGCCTAGACAGTAATAACATTGAAAGTTAATGGATTAAACTCTTCGGCCAGAAGACACAGATTGGCAGAATGGATAAGGAAATATGACACATTTATATATTGTCTACAAGAAATTCACCTTAGACACAGGGACACAAGGAGGTTGCAAGTAAATGGTTAGAAAACCATTTTACATGAAAATAATAACCATTTGGGTGGGAGTAGCTATACTAATAGCAAAAAAAATAGACTTAAATGCAAAATTATTGTAAGAGACCAAGAAGGACTCTATATATTAATAAAAGGGGTAATTTCTCAAGAAGAAAGTACAATCATAACATTTATGTAACTAACCAGGTTACTCCAAAATACATTAGGAAATCAGGAAAAATTAAGTGAAGAAATAGATGCCACTACAATTATAGTAGGGGACTTTATACACCAGTGTCACCAAGAGACAGATCATCTCAACAGAGGGTTAATAAACAGAGACTTGAATAATACATTAGAGGGTCTAGACCTAATAGATATACAGAACAGTATACCCAAATATAGCAGAATATACATTGTTCTTGAGTGCACATGGATCATTTTCCAGGATAGACCACACGCTAGGTCACAGAGGAAACTTCAACAAATTTAGAAAGATTGAAAGTATGCAAAGTAATTGCTCTGGCCACAATTGAATGAAGACAGAAATAAATAACAGGCAGAGAACTAGAATAGACACAAAGATATGGAAGTTAGACAACACACTCTTAGACAATCAGTGGATCAAGCAGGAAATTGCAAAAGAAATCAGTAACTACCTTGAAATGAATGAAAATGAGAACACAACGTATGAAAACCTATGTAATGCATCAAAAGCAGTACTGAGGAGGAAATTCATAGACAAGAATGCTTATATTAAAAAATAAAAAAGTGCTAATATCAATGACCTCACTGCACATATGGAGGAACTAGGAAAAAACAACAACACACTAATCTGAAAGCATTCAGAAAGAAGGAAATAAAAAAGATTAGAGCAGAACTAAGTGAAACTGAGATTTTAAAAAGTACTAGAAAAAATTAACAAAACAAAAAGCTGTCTCTTTGAGAAAACTAATAAAATTGACAAGCCCTTAGCTAGACTAACAAAGAAAGAAAGAAAGAAGATGCTAATTAATAAAATTACAAATGAGAGAGGAAATATCACTGATCACACAGAAATAAAGAATATCATAAGAGAATACTTTGAAAAATTGTGTGTTAGCAAGATGGATAACTTTTAGATGAAATGGACAAATTTCTAGAAACACACAAGCAATCTACATTGAAAAAAGAAGAAATTGATGAACTCTACACACCACTCAAAAGTAAAAAGATTGAATTAGTCATCAAAAACCTCCCAACTAAGAAAAGCCCAGGACCAGATGGCCTCACAGGTGAATTCTATCAGTTACTCTGAAAAAAAACTTACACCAATCCTGCTAAAATGCTCCCAAAATTTAGAAGTGGAGGGAATATTGCTTAACTCATTATAGGATGCCAACCTCAGCTTAATACCAAAGACACCATGAGAAAAGAAAATTAAAGACCAATCTCTCTAATGAACTTGGATGCTAACATCCTTAACAAAATACTTGCTAATTGTATCCAGCAAGACATCAAATGAATTATTCATCATGATCAAGTATATTTCATCCCTGGTATAAAGGATTGTTTAAAATAAGAAAATCAATCAATGTAATACACCACATTAACAGATTGACAGAAAAAAATCACATGATCATCTCTATTGATGCAGAAAAAAACATTTGACAAGATACAGCAAATATTTTTTTATAGAAACACTTCAAAAGATAGAAATTGAAGGAAAATTCCTCAACATGATAAAGGTTATATATGACAAACCCCCAGCTAGCATCATACTCAAAATGCTAAAGTCTTTTCCTTTAAGATCTGGAACAAGCAAGGATGACCACTGTCACCACTTATTTAACATTGTGTTAGAAGTACTTGCTCTAGCACTTAGGCAAGGAAAAGAAATAAAAGACATCCATATTGACAAGGAAGAAGTAAAAATTTCTCTATTTGCAGAAGACATGATCCTATACATACAATGCCCCAAAATATCTACAACAAATTTCCAGAGCTCATAAACAAATTCAGTAAAATGGCAGGATATAAGATCAACGCACAAAAATCAGTAGCATTTCTGTAAACTATTAATGATCAAAATAAGGAGGAAATCAAGAAAAAAATTCTATTTACAATAGAAACCAAAAGATTCAAATACCTAGGAATAATCTGAACTAAAGATGTAAAGGATTTGTACACAGAAAACCATACAACATTGTTAAAGGAAATCAATGAAGAGCTACATAAATGAAAGAATATTTGATGTTCATAGATTGGAAGACTAAACATCATAAAGATGTCTGTTTTACCAAAATTGATTGCCAGATCCCATTAAAAATTACAACAGCAATTTTTACTGAACTAGAAAAGCCAATTATGAAATTTATTTGGAAGGACAAGTGACACTGAAAACCCAAAAACATATTAAAAAAGAAAAATGACAGAAAGGGAGTAGAGTATGGTAAGCAGATGCTCAATCTGAACAGAACCTATGATAAAGTGGAAGGGGGTGGTCTGGCAGTGGATGGTGATGATGGTGGTGCAGGTATGTGAGTGAGGTTGATGGTGCTGGAATGTGAGGGTGAGCAGGGTTGGGGGGTTGGACTATCCATGGTGGGGAAGGGCTGGAAGAAGCAAGAGGTGAATACTGGTGATTTGTAGGTCTTTGGTTGAAACTACAATGGTAGGAATTTTCTTTTGAAAATATGGCAGGGCATAGTCATAGTGCACGACATCATGGGTTACGTGATATGTGGGAAAGAGTGCATCTAGGATATGCTTCTATGGAATATGAAAGTGTTCATCTTGTCATAAATGTTATCCCAGTGGGTGGAGACCACACAATAAACAAGAAAATATTAAACTCCCATGTTTGGAGTCCTGCTACATTGTGAAATAGAGGAGCAAGAATGTCCCATGTACATTGGCAAGGCCTAATAAAAGAAAACAGCATGTCAAGCCCTCAATATTAATGCATGTAACCATGAACCATGTTCTTGAAATATTGAAACTTAGTGGTTACCACAGGATCTGAGGGGTGAGGGAGGAAAAATAGGCAGAAGGTAGGGTAGTTTTAGGGCATTTGCATTGTTTTGCAGTGATGGATACAGGCCATTATATATTTAGTTAAAGCCTATGAAAATGTATAATGCAAAGTGTAAACCATAATGTAAACCATTGACAATGGTTAGTAGCAAATCTTCAATCTTTGTTCTTAAGTTGTAACAAATGTACCGTATTTATGTAAGATGTTATCAATAGGAGAATTTGTGAGCGGGGTGATATAGGAACCTCCTGGATTTTCAATGTGACTTATCTGTAACCTAAAGTTTAAAATAAAGTGGGAAAAAATAAGACACTGGAGGAACATTCAGAAGAAAACTTAAATACGTTTTAAAGATAACAGATCTTATGGTGAAGAAAGGCAAAATGCAAAAATAATTGGCTTTCTTTTGGGGAGTTTGGGGATTACAGAAAAGTTGCAACTATACCAGGGAAGGATCACTGGTGCAGGAGAGCCCTGCTACATTACCAAATATAGTGGCAAGAATCTCTAGAGTACATATGCAGTTATTAGTGAAAGAGGACAGACAAATATGCCAAGTCCTTGATATTATTGCTTGAACTTATGAAACTTATTATTGTAAAATTGAAACTTAGGCTAGTAATATATTTTGCCTATGAGTTACCTCTTGAAAACCCCATTGTTATTCAAATGAGGCCTCCCTCTAAGCCAAACTCAGCATATAAGCTCACTGCTTTCCCCTTGGTGATGGACATGACCATCACCAAGACCATGGTCTCCCTGGCACCAAGGGATTATTACCAAGTTCCAAATAGTGATGCATTTGGAAAAAGACCTTGACCAAAAGGGGGGAATATTAAATACAAATTAGTTTTTATGGCTAAGAGATTTCAAAGTGATTCAGGAGGTCATTCCAGAGGTTACATTTATGTACATCTCAGGAGTATCTCACTGACTGCCACAGCAAACAGTGTCTCAAGGAGGAGGGCTTCTGAGGGCTCTACAGATACCTGGTTTCTATAGTCAGGGCAGACAACCCCAGGAAATTGGTACCCCATCACTGGGCTTTACCTTGGATATATGATAACCTATCTCCCCAATGTAATAAAGTTTGAATTATTTATAATTTCCCTAAACATGGTTCTTCTGTCCCATTTATTTGAACTTATAATTAACACTATACCCTTTAAATACATGTCCCAGAGACTTAAAAATTTGATCTGTTCATATGCTGTTTGTGCCCTGAATCTCAGCATAGTTGCAGACAACATGTACTCTCCAGTTCATCAGACTTACCCAGGACAACTAACAAAATGATAATGATAAGCAATGTCCACCCAAAAAATAAATAGTATCTATAATAGCGAGGAAGACAGTTCTACCCATCTGCTGCCATGGGATCTAAGTCCCCTTTCAAAGGTAAGACCATCCTCCCAAAGTCTTCAGGATTAAGAAATGAACACATGTAAGTGGGTAATGCAACTATGGATAAAAGGAGATTTACTATTTTTGTAGTAATGGGAAAACTTGTCACATTGCTATAAAGACAGTGGTCACCAGAGATTCTGAGGGGAGGGAGAGGGAAGAATAGGGGTAACTGGGAGCAATTGGGGATATTGGAATTGTTCTGCATGACATTGTAATGATGGATACAGGCCATTATATATTTGGCAAAAAAATAATAACTAGTTATTGTTACTAGTATTATGATCCCTTCATCTTCTATCACCACTCATCAAGGATAGCATAGCCAATTTAATACAAAATTTTTTCCAGGCACCATACAATTTCATAATAGCAGCATCTCCACCTGAGCTCTTCCAATAGTCTCTTATGTGGTCTATGCACATCTGTCTCTTCATACCCTTTTTCTTCCTCATACCCTACCCTTTTGTGTGTTCATAGACTATCTCCAATGACCAAACAGTTCTAATCATGGTGCCTGCCTGCTTCAACTTCTTCAAGGTTCACAACAGTCTTTATTGGTCCTGGATAAACACTGACACTCTACAATGATTCTAATGGTTTGCATGTTCTGTCCCAACCACAGCCTCCATCACCAAGCTCTACTTTGGCCAGGCTTTGAACTTCCTAAGGGTCCTGTAAAGTTCAGGAACAATGAGAACTCATTTTCTGTTATTACATCTTTATCTGCCTGAGGTAGGATCTTGGTACAGGCACTTCACTTTGCTTGTCATGCAAAGAATCTCCACTACCATCCCTAACACACATATACACATACCTGAATAGCTTTCCATCAGATCTGAAACCATAACACAATATGCTCTTTTTCTGGGAAGCAAACACTAATTTTTCAGTAGAATTGTAAGACACTCATTCTTTTTTTTTCTTCTGGACATATTAGACTCTATCCCTTATATCCCAGCTGCACTGTAGCCCATGATGGTGGATGCTATGGTCCTGGTATTCGAAGCTGCACATCAATGTGCACACACAATCAGCATCAACAACTTTGCTGAATAAATATATGAATGCGTGAGCTGGCTAAGAATTGGCTGATTGGGAGACATTGTCCATAACTACAAAGATCCTGAGAATGATAGTTCTGAAGGTGCAGATTCAGGGGTTGTCACCACTTGAGTAGTAGCTGAAACTATATGCTATGGACCAGATTACCAAGGGACTTATAAAATGCTAAAATCACCAGGGGGACTTATTTAAAGTATATACCTATGCTCTAAATCAAAATGAAACTTACTACTATCCTGCCTTAAAAATGTCCAGTCATAACCCTCACTCCTTCCCACCCTCACTTCTCCAATACTCCTACAGCGCTTCCACCTCCAAAATGATCAGGAAGGAAGTGAGCCATTGCTAAGGGCAGGTTCTCTGCTGCTTATGAGATGGTGGATGTTGAGAATATCAGAATGATTCAGTGAGTGTGGGGAACAGAACCAAGGACTGACTATAAATATGCCTACTTGAAGGGGCTGAGAGAATTAACCCATCCTGAGAAGGTGAAGGCCTCTACTGGTCAGAAAAGTCACACATCTAAACACTTGAGAAATAGAAGATGGAGATTTTTAAGGTCAATGGACCCATATACCAGATCAATGTATAAATTAGGAAGAAGATTATCAGGGGAGGGGTAGAAGGAGGTGGGGGCAGAGAGCAATGAATCAAATCTTGGATTTTCTAGGAGCAGAAGATGCAATCAGAGGGGAAGATGGGAAATGACTTCAGGAGTCTTTCATTTCCTTGCAGGTGATTGCATCTTGATTCTGTCTCATGAGAGAAAGATGAAAATTCCAACAGGCTTATAAAGCTGCAACAGGCCCCATACTGACCATAACAGCAAACACAGAAACTGTGCTCTATTGTGTATTCAGATCCTGACCTACTAAGGAAGAAGTCTGCTCTGCATAGAACTTAGGAGTCCTCAGTCTGAGCAGCACACCTGGCTTCACCTCGAAGTCCATGTCTGCAAGAGCATCTTTCCACTCAGCACCTAACCATGACCCAGGAAGAGCAACAGGTAAGCAGTGAGTCATGGAAGGGGTCAGAACTCAGGAGGGGCTAAGAGTGTGGTGAAGAAAGGATACAGCCTCATTGTTCTCCCTGATGGTGCATAAAGGGGAATGGAGCTAATCACAGTGGTTTGGAAGGATTCAGAAAGGAAAGATCATTTGCTTTTTGGTTGGCAAAGTAATTAATTGAAACAGGTTCATAAGCCACAGTAGAGGACAGCACAGCAGTGTGCTCCAGTGGGGGATGTGGACATGCCCCCACCTTGGTGCCTACTCATCATTGGACTGAGCAGGAGAGGGAAGCATGGGAAAGAACAAGGTATACATGGGAGCACCTACCATATGCCAGCTACTAGGTCCATTTCTGTTAATTTTTTTTTTTAATCAGTAAAGTCTATTTTAAGTTTTATATATTTGTAGCAATTTGTAAATTGAATATACTTTTGATACTTTCATATATACTTATATTTACATATAAAGCTAGCTTTTTACACTGTAATCATCTATATGGAAAGGAGTGAGAAGGAATCTGAGAGCTTTGAGAAGGAGAGAAGGATGAGAGGCCAAGAAGGGAATGAAAGAAAGTGACTGGGATGGAAGGAGCAGTGACACACTGAAGCAGATTTCTAAAGGTGGGCCTTTAGGAACAATGACTTTTAATTATACATGCAATTTTACAAGTAAATTTAATAATAGATTGTATGTAAATTCTATGTATTGATCAATCACATTATGTAATGATAAACTGATAACCAATGTTTATTATATATGGCCCCACCTACTTATCCTAAGAATATTAGTAAGCCCTAGGCATCATATGATTTCATTGGAAATATTTTGGCATGTATCTCCTAAATGATAACTTTCTAATTAACCTAATTCAAATACCACAACACATCTTGTAGGAAGTAACAATAATTTAATTTCACCAGATATATAGTTTCCTAAACAGAACTACAATTTCTTTTGGATTGTTTGCTTGAAATTGAAACCAAATTAAATCATTATATTGTTAATTGGTTTGTCTTTAAAGTCTTCTTTAATCTTTAAGTTCCACCAAATCTTCATATTTTCCTTTTCTAGGTTTTGGTTGACAAAACCTAGTTGATGTTCTGATAGAGTTCACTACATTCTGGTTTTCACTAATTTCATGCCCAGGTTGTCCCTAACATGATACTTTGTCTCTTTAATTTCTTTACTCTTATTAATGGCAACTAGGGAATCAAATAAGTTTATGTTCAATATTTTACAAAAAAATACTTGTTAAATAGTCCTAAGAAAAAATAGTTGTTTAACCTGGATGGTCTCCAAATAAAGAAGGAAGGACACATGCTTGATTAAACTTGCTTTCAAGATGTCAATATTTTTGGCCCACAGCAATGATATTCTGACTTGGAATTGTGCTTCTTCCCTGACCAGGAGGATTCCATTGCTGGCCTTCCTGTTGGTTAGACCACTGAATACCAGAGCAGAAATTCACTGGAAGATCAGTAGTTGACTAGAGGCTTGGGTGCCTCCTTGAAGCTTCCCTGGAATTGGAGGGCAAGAAGCAGACTTGGAGCAGAAGATTTCTCAGTTCTGACTTTCAGGAAGAAGAGTGAGGATTGTGGACTTAGCTTCTCACTGTTCCCCTCTCCTGGAAGGGAATTCTTCCAGGAAATCATCAGTGCACAATGGCCTTTGCAACCTTCCTTACTGACCTCCAAGCAGAGGCCAGCTGCCCCATCTTCCTGGAATTCCTGAGAGACCCAGTGACCATTGACTGTGGCCACAACTTCTGTTGCTCCTGCATCACCCAGTGTTGGGATGATCTGCAGGATGTCCCCCCCCGTCCACTCTGCCTCCACCACTGCCTTGACAGGAACTTCAAGAGATGCCAAATGACTGAAATTGTGAACAACTTCCCATCGGGGGAAGAAGAGGAAACAGCAGGGAGAGAAAAACAATCAGGTTGTGACCCTGTTCTGTGAGAAGGACCTGGAGCTGTTGTGTCCTCAGTGCAAAGTCCTCTCTGACCACCATGATCACCACCTGTGTCCCTTGAGGTAGCTGCAGCTAATGAAATGAAGAAAATCAAGAGCTACTAGAGCCACTGAAGAAGAAAGTTGAAAAAACTGAGAAAGATATGGAAACACAAGTCTTAAAATCATATAAATTAATGTTGGAGTTAGAAAATCAGAGGCCTGATTTACATGCTGATCTTGAACAACTTACACAGTCACTGAGAAAGGAGCAAGATGCCATTCTTTTCGGATTCATGATGGAAGAGAAGGATATTCAAGAAAAACTGGTTGAAAATAATATGCAAATTTCAGAGCACATTTCCATACTAAAAAACCTGCTCAATGAAATAACTGGAAAGCATGTTCACTCTAAACTGGAGTTGCTGACAGATATTGATAGTATCTACAAAACCTATGAAAACCTATAAACCCCAGCAGTGTTTTCATATGAGTTAAAGAAAGAGAGTTATGTGATTCCTCCACAATATTTTGGCATGCAGAAAATTATCAACATGTTTAAGGTAGATTTAAACATGTTCACCCCAAACTCATTATCTCAGAAGACAGAAAGACTGTGACTTATGGAAAGGAGGAAAGAAACATTCCTTACAATACCAACAGATTTACTTTGCATTCAGCTGTACTAAGATCTGAAGGATTTGATTGTG
>JAQZBX010107392.1:0-10657 GCA_029593785.1 Cabassous unicinctus
CCTCACCCTTACCCTAAGCCTACCCCGAAACCTAACCCTATACCTAAACCTGACCCGAATGCTAAACCTAGTCCTAACCCTAATCATAAACCTAACCCTAACCCTAACCCTAATCCTACACCTAACGCTAAAATGAATCCTAACCATAACCCTAACCCTAAAACTAGCCCAAACCCTAACCCTAGCCCTATCCCTGAACCCAACCCTAACCGTAACTCTACACATTGCCCTAACCCTCACCCTAACCCTATCCCTAAATCTAACTTTAGCACTAACCCAAAACCTAATCTAAGCCCTAACCCTAACCATAACCATAACACTAACCCGAGACCTATGCCTAAAAGTAAACCTAACCCTAACCCTAACACCTACCCTAGCCCTATCGCTAAACCTAAACGTAAATCTAACTGTAAACCTAAACATAGCCCTAACCCTAACCCTTGCCGTAACCCTAATACTAACTCTAAACCTAACCCTAGCCCTAACCTTAACCCTAAACCTAACCATAACCATAACCCTAAGCCTAGCCCTAACCTAAACCTAACCCTAAACTTGCCCTAAACCTAAACCTAAACCTAACCCTCATCCTAACCCTCCATCTAATTCTAACCCTAAACCTAACCATAACCCTAGCCCTGATGTTAACACTAAACTTAATCCTAAACCTAGAACTAAACCTAACCCTAACCCTAGTCCTAAACCTTACCCTAACCCTAACACTAGTCCTAAACCTAAACCTAAACCTCACACAATGTAGTCCAAACCCTAACCTGAAACCTAGACCAAGGTGTAGCCGTAGCCCTAACCCTAGCCCTAAATCTAACCCGAAGTCTAAACCTAACCCTAACCTTAGGACTAACATTAAGCCTAAACCTAAACCTAACCCTAACCCTATCCCTAACTCTAACCCAAGCCCTCACCCTAAACCTAGCCTTGGCACTAACCCTAATCCGAAATCTAGCACTAACCCTAAACCTAACCCTAACCCTAGCCCTAACCCTAACACTAACCCTACCTCTAAACTTAACACTTACCCTAACCATTTCCCTAAACCTAACCCTAACCCTAACACTATCCCGAACCTTAAACCTATCCCTATCCCTAAGCCAATCCCTAACCCTAACCCATAACACTAACCCTAACCCTATCCCTAAACCTAACCCTAAATCTAACCCTAACCCTAACCCTAAACCTCACCCTAACACTATCCCTAACTCTAACCCTAACCCTAACCCTAAACCTAACCCTATCCCTAACCCTAACCTTAACCATAACCATAACCCTAGTCCTATTCCTAAACTTATTCCTAAACCTAGCCCTAACCCTAAACCTAACCCTAACCCTAGCCCTAAACCTTATCCTAAACCTAACACTCATCCTAACCCTACACCCAATCCTTAAAATAACCCTAACCCTATCACTAACCCAAACCCTACCCCTAACACTAACCCTAACCACAACCGTAACCCTAACAGTAAACCTTGGCCTAACCTAACCCTACCCTAACCCTAAACCTAAATCTTACCCTAACAATAACCCTAATCCTAAACCTATCGCTAACCCTAGTCCTTGGCCTAACACTACACATTACCCTAAACTTAACCCCAAACCTAGCCCTAACTCGAGCCATAATCCTCATCCAAACCATACACATAAACCTAACCCTAACCCTAACACTAACACAAACACTAACCCGAACCCAAAACACTTACCCTAACCCTATCCCTTACCCTCCAACTAAACCTAACCCTATCCCTAACCCTAACCCTAACCCTAACCCTAACCCTACCCCTAACCCTAACCCTAACACTCATCCTATCCCTACACCTAATCCCAAACTTAGCCCGAACACTAAACCTAAAACTAGCCCTAACCCTAACCCTAACCCTAGCCTTAATCCTAACGCTAACCCAAGCCCTCGAACAAGCCCTAAGCTTAACCCAAAACCTTATCCTAAACCTCACAATAACCTTAGCCCTAACCCTAGCGCTAACCATAACCCTAACTCTAACCCTAACTCTAACGCTAACCCTAACCCAACTTTAGCCCTAACCCTAACCCTAAACCTAACCCTAACCCTAACCTTAGCCCTAACCCTTACCCTAACCCTAAACTAACCCTAACAATAACCCTAACCATAAAGCTAACCCTAATCTTAACCCTAACCCTAACCCTAACCCTAGGTCTAACCCTAACCCTAACATAACCCTAGCCCTAAACCTAACCCTAAATCTAACCCTAACCCTAGCCCTAAACCTAACCCTAAATGTAACCCTCACCCTAGGCCTAACCCTTATCCTAACCCTAATTCTAACCCAAAGCCTAACTCTAAAACTAACCATAACCTTAGCCATAACCCTAACCCTAAACCTAACACTAACCCTAACACTAACAATAACCCTAGCCCTAACTCTAAACCTAAACCTAGCCCTAACCCTAACCATAAACCTAACACTAACCCTAAATCTAACCCTATACCTAACACTAACCCTAAACCTAGGCCTAACCCAAACCCTAACCGTATCCCTTAACCTAACTTTAACACTAATCCTAAACCTAATCCTAGCCCTAAACTTAGACCTAATGCTAAAACTAACCCTAACCCTAATCCTAAACCTAACCTTAGCCCTAACCCTAACACTACAACTAATGCTAAAACTAACACCAACCCTAACCTTAACCCTAACACCAGTCCATATCCTGACCCTAACCCTAGACCTAAACCTACCCCTAACCCTAACCCTAACCCTAACCCTACATCTAATGCTAAAACAAACCTTAAACCTAACCCTAACCCTAATCCTAGCCCTAACACTACCCCTAGACTTAAACCTATACCTAACACTAACCCTAAACCTAGCCATAGCCCTATCCCTCACACTAACCCTATCCCTAAACCTAACATTAACACTAACCCTAAACCTCATCCTAGCCCTAACCCTAACCCTAAACCTGGCTGTAACCATATCCTTAAACATAAACCAGACCGTAACCATACTCATAGCCCTAACCCTAACCCTAACCTTAAACCTAAGCCTAACCTAATCCAACCCTAACAAAACCCTAGCCCTACCCCTAATCCAAACCCTAAAACTCATTGTAAGCCTAAACAAAAGCCTAAACCTAGCCCTAACGCTAACCGTGACTCTAACCTTAATTTAAACCAGCCCTAATGCTAGTCCTAACCCTAAACAGAGCCATAAATCTAACCCTAACCCTAACACTCAACCTAACCATACACTTAAACCTAGACCTACGCCTAACCCTAACCCTAACCCTAGCCGTAACACTAACCCTAAACTTAACCCAAACCCTAACCATAACCCAAGCCTTATCCCTAACCCAAACCCTAACCCTAACCCTAGCCCTAGAACAAAACCTAACCTTAAACCAAAACCTCATCCTAACCCTAACCCTAACTTTGCCCTAACCCTAGCCCTAAACCTAACCAAAACCCTAAACATAACCTTAGCCTTAACCCTAACCCTAAACCTAAACCTAACCCTAACCTTAGCCGTAACCCTAACCCTAAACATTACCTTAACCGTTACACTAAACCTAACCCTGTCCCTAACCCTAACCCTAGACCAAGCCCTAGCCCTAGCCCTAACCATACCCTTAACCCTAACACAAACCTCACCCTAAACCTAAACTTAGGCCTAACCCTAACCCTAAAACGAACCCTAAACATAGCACTAGCCCTAAACTTAACCCTAAACCTAAAACTAACCTTAACCCTAACCGTAACCGTAGCCCTCACCCTAACCCTAACCTTAGCCCTTATTCTAATGCTAACCCTAACCCTAGACGTAACCCTAACCCTTAACCTAACCCTAACCCTAAACCTATCCCTATCCCTAGGCCTCGGCCTAACACTACCCCTAACCCTAAACCTAACCCTAAACCAGCCCTAACCCTAACCCTTATCCAAATGCTATACCTAAACCTAACCCTAACTCTAACCCTAACCTTAACCCTAGCCTTAACCCTAAACTTAACCCTAACACTCATCCTAACACTAAACCTAAACTTAACCCTAACCCTAACCCTTTCCCTAACCCTAACCCTAAACCTAACACTCATCCTAACCCTACTACTAAACCTAAACTAAGCCTGAACCATAATCCTAACCCTAGCCCTAACCCTAACCCTAACCCTAACCCTAACCAAGCCCTAGCCCTAACTCTAACCGTAAACCTAGTCCTAGAACAAGCCCTAACCTTAACCCAAACCCTTATCCTAAACCTAATCCTAACCTTATCCCTAAGCCTAGCCCTAACACTAACCTTAACCCTGAAATTAACCCAAACCCTAACCCTAACTCTAACAATAAGCATAACCTAACCCTAGCCCAAAAACTAAACTTAACCCTAAATCTAAAGCTAACCCTAACCCTAAACTAAACCCTAGCACTAATTCTAACCCTACACCTAACCCTAAATCTAGCCTTAACCCTAAACCTAATCCAAGCCTTAACACTAAACCTTACCCTAAACCTAGCCTTAGCTCTAACCCTAACCGTAAACCTAACCCTAGCCCTAGATCCAGCACTAACCTTAACACAAACCCTTATCCTAAACCTAAACCAAACCCAGCACAAACCCTAATCCTAACCCTAAACCTAACCCTAACCTTAGCCCTAAGCCTAGCCCTAACATTAACCCTAACCCAAAACATAAACCTAACCCAAACCCTAACCCTAGCTCTACAAATAACCCTAACCTAACCCAAGCCCGAAAACTAACCTTAACCATAACCATAACCCTAAATCTAAAACTAAACATAACCCTAATCTTAACACTAGCACTCATTCTAAAACTACACCTAACCCTAAATCTAGCCCTAACCCTAAATCTAATCCAAGCCCTAACACTTAACCTTACCCTAAACCTAGCCTTAGCTCTAACCCTAACCATAAACCTAACCCTAGCCCTGGAACCAGCCCTAAACTTAACACAAACCCTCATCCTAAACTGAACCTGAAACCAGCACTAATCCTAATCCTAATCATAATCCTAATGCTAAACTTAGCACTAACCCTAACACTAAACCTACCCCTAAACCTAACCCTAGCCCTAGCCCTAATCCTAACCTTAACCCTAACCCTAGCCTTAACCAAAACCCTAACCTAAGCCCTAACACTAACCCTAACAAAAAACTTAAACCTAACCCTAAACCTAACGGTAACACTAACCCTATTCCTAAACAAGGCCCTAACCCTAAACCTTAACCTAACCCTAGCCCTAACACTGACCCGAACCCTATCATTAACCCTAACCCTGGCCCTAACCCTAACCCTAACCCTAACCCTAAACATAACCCTAAACATAACCCTAGCCCTAAACCTAACCGTAAACCTAATCCTAACCATCCCCCTAACCATAACCCTTGCCCTAAACCTAACACTAATCCAAACCCAAACCTTAGCCCTTACCCAAACCCTAACCATAACTCTAACACAAGCATTAACCCTAGCCCTAGACCTAAACCTAGCACTAAACCTAACCCTAAGCCAAGCCCTAACCCTAACCCTGGCACTAACCCTAACCCTAAGCCTAGCGTTAGCCCTAACCCTATCCCAGCACTAACCCAAACCCTAGCCATAAACCTAACATAAAACCTAATCCTAGCCCTCACCCTGTGGCTAAACCTAACCCTAGCCATAACCCAAGCACTAAACCTAGGCCTAAACTTAACCTTAACCCTATCCCTCACCCTAAAACTAACCCTAAGCCTAACCCAAAACCTAGCCCTTACCCTAACCATAACCCTAACCCTAAACCTAGCCCTAACAATAACCCTAACCCTAAACCTAAACCTAGCCCTAACCCTAACCCTAAAACTAACCCTAAACTCAGCCCTAACCAAAACCTTAAACCTAAACCTAAACCTAACCAAAACACAAGCTCTAACCCTAACCCTAAACCTAACCCTATCTTAATCCTAAACCCAGGCCTAACGCTAAATCAAACCCTAAATCCTAGCCCTACCCCTAACCCTAACCCTAACCCTAAACCTATCCCTAACCCTAACCTTATCACTAATCCAAACCCTAACACTAAACCTAACAATTACCCTAACCGTAACCTAAACCTAACGCTAACCCTAACCTTAACCCTATCTCTAACCCTAACACTAAATCTAACCCTAACCCTAAACCTAAACCTAACCCTAACCCTAACCTTAACCCTATCTCTAACCCTAACACTAAATCTAACCATAACCCTAAACCTAAACCTAAACCTATCCCTAACCCTAAACATAACCCTAACACTAACCCTATCCCTAAACCTAGACATAAACCTAAACCTAAACCTAACCCTAATGCTAACCCTAACCCTAACCCTAACCCTATCCCTAAACATAACCCTAACCCTAGCCCTAATCCTAATCTTAATCCTAACACTAGCCTTAACCCTAAAACAAACCTTAAACATAACCTAAGCCCTCACACTAAACTTAACCCTAAAATTAAACCTAACCGTAAAACTAACCCTAACCCTAACCCTATTCTTAAACCTGGCCCTAACACTAACCCTTACCCTAACCCTAGCCCTAACCCTGATCCTAAACCTATCACTAACTGTAACCCCAGCCATAACCTTAACACTAAACCTAACCCTAAACCTAGCACTAACGCTAAACCTAACCCTAAACCTAACCTTAACCCTAAACCTAAACCTAACCCTAACCTAACCCTAAACCTAGCCCTAACCCTATCCCTAAATGTAAACCCTAACCCTAACCCTAACCCTAACCCTTTACCTAACCCTAGACCTAAACCTAACCCTAACGCTAACCCTAACTCTTACCCTATCCCTAACCCTAAACCTAACCCTAGCCCTAATCCTAAACTTAGCCCTAACCCTAGCCTTAACCCTAACACTAACCCTAACCCTAACCTAAGCCGTAACACTAACGGTAAACCTAAACTTAAACCTAACCTAAAACTTAACCCTAACCCTAACCCTATTCCTAAACATGGCCCTTACTTAACACTTACCCTAACCCTAGCCCTAACCCTGACCCTAAACCTATCACTAACCCTAACCCAAGCCCTCACCTTAACACTTACCCTAACCCAAAACCTAGCACTAATGCTATCCCTAAACCTAACCCTAAGCCAAGCCTTAACCCTAAACCTAAACCAAAACCTACCACTACCCCAAACCCTTACCCTATCCCTAGCCCTAAACCTAAACCTAACCTGAACACAAATCCTAACACTACACCTAACCATCAACTTTACCCTATGCCTAAAACTAAACCAAACACTTGCCCTTACCCTAAACCTAACAATAACAGTAACCCTACCTCAAACCCTAACCCTAGGCCTAATCCTAACCCTTACAATACCCTAAAACTAAATCTTACTCTAAACCTATTCCTAACCCTAAACTATCCCTATCCCTAGACCTAGGTCTATCACTACCCCTAAGAGTAAACCTAAACCTAAACCTAACACTAACCCTAAACCTAACACTCATCCTAACCCTAAACATAACCCTAAACTTAGTCTGAACCATAACCCTAACCCTAGCCCTAACCCTAACCCTAACCCTAACCCTAAACCTAGCCCTAAACCTAGCCCTAGAACAAGCCCTAACCTTAACCCAAACATTTATCATAAACCTAATCCTAAACTTAGCCCTAAACCTAGGCCTAAACCTAACCGAAAACCTAACCCTAAACCTAAACCTAACACCAGCTCTAACTCTAACTGTAACGTAACCCTATCCCTAACCCTAACCCTAGCCTTCAACCTAATGCTAAATCTAACCCTAAGCCTAACTTTAACCCTAACCCTAATGGCAGCCCTAACTCTAACCCTAACCCTAAACCTTACCCTAACCCTAAACCTAACCCTAAACCTAAAACTAACCCTAACCCTAAACCTAACCCTAGCCCTAACTCTAACCCTAAACCTAGCCCTAGCCCTAACCCTATACCTAACTCTAGGCCTAACCCTAACCTTAAACCTAAAACTAAATCTAACCCTAACCCTAACCCTAAACTTAACCCTAGTCCTAGCTCCAGCCATAAACTTAACCCTAACCCTAACCCTTAAACTAACCCCAGTCCTATCCCTATCCCTAGCCCTAGCCCTAGTGGTAACACTAGCCCTAGACCTAGCCATAGCACTAACAACAAAACTCATCCCTCTCCCTAACTCTAAACCTAAACCTAACCCAAACACTAATCCTAACGCTAGCCTTAACCCTGACCCTAAACCTAGCTGCAACCCTAACCTTCATTCTAAACCTAGGTCTAAACCTAACCATAACCCTATCCCTAACTATAAAACCTATTGATCTCTCTAACCCTAACCCTAATCCTAGCCATAACCCAAACACTAAGCATAGCCTTAACCCTAACCCTAAACTTAACCTTATCCCTAGCCATTGCCCTAACACTCAACCTAACCCTAATCCTTAACTTAACATTAAAATTAACCCTAAACCTAATCCTGCCCTAACACTAATGCTAACCCAGCCCTAAGCCTAATGCTAAACCTAAACCTAAGTGTAACCCTAACCACAGCCCTAACCCTATCCAATATCCTAAACCTAACATTAACCCTTACCCTAACACTAGCCCTAGCCCTAACCCTAACCCTACACCTAACCCTAAATCTAACACTAACCCTAAACCTAACACTCATCCTAACCCTACACATAACCCTAAACTTAGTCTGAACCATAACCCTAACCATAACCCTAACCCTAACCCTAACCCTAACCCTAACCCTAACCCTAGCCCTAAACCTAGCCCTAGAACAAGCCCTAACCTTAACCCAAACACTTATCCTAAACCTAATCCTTAACTTAGCCCTAACCTTAGGCCTAAACCTAACCGAAACCCTAACCCTAAACCTAAACCTAACACTAATTTTAGACCTAACCCTAAACCTAAACCTAACACCAGCTCTAACTCTAACTGTAACGTAACCCTAGCCCTAAACCTAACCCTTATCCTAACCGTAAACTTATCCCTAACCCTAACCCTAGCCTCAACCTAACCCTAAATCTAACCCTAAGCCTAACTTTATCCCTAACCCTAACAGCAGCCCTAACCCTAACACTTACCTTAACCTTAGCACTAAAACTAACCCTAAACCTAACCCTAACCCTAACCCTAAACCTAAACCTAGCCCTAGCCCTAACCCTATACCTAACTCTAGCCCTAACCCTAAACCTAAACTTAAAACTAAACCTAACCCTAACCCTAACCCTAAACTTAACCCTAGTCCTAGCTCCAGCCATAAACCTAACCCTAACCCTAACCCTTAAACTAAACCCAGTCCTATCCCTCTCCCTAGCCCTAGCCCAGCGGTAACACTAGCCCTAGACCTAGCCATAGCACTATCAATAAAACTCATCCCTCTCCCTAACTCTAAACCTAATCCTAACCCAAACACTAATCCTAATGCTAACCCTAACCCTGACCCTAAACCTAGGTGCAACCCTAACCCTCACTTTAAACCTAGGTGTAAACCTAACCATAACCCTATCTCTAACTATGAAACCTATCCCTCTCTCTAACCCTAACCCTAATCCTAGCCATAACCCAAACACTAACCATAGCCTTAACCCTAATCCTAAACTTAACCTTATCCCTAGCCATAGCCCTAACACTCACCCTAACCTTAACCCTTAATGTAACTTTAACAATAACCCTAAACCTCATCCTACCATAACACTAACGCTAACCCAGCGCTAACCCTAATACTAAACCTAAACCTAAGTGTAACACTAACCGCAGCCCTAACCCTATCCAATACCCTAAACCTAACACTAACCTTTACCCTAACAGTAGCCCTAGCCCTAACCATAACCATACACCTAACCGTAAACCTAACCCTAACCCTAACAATAACCCTAATCCTAACCTTAACCCTAACCTTAAAACTAAGTGTAACCCTAACCCAAACCCTAACCCTAACCCTAACCCTACACCTAACCCAAGCACTAGAACCAACCCTAACCTTAACACAAACCCTTATCCTAAACCTAACCCGAACCCAGCACAAACCCTAATCTTAAAACTAAACCTAAACCTAACCTTAGCACTAACCCAAACCCTAACCCTAACCATGACCCTAACACTAATCCTAGCCCTAAGGCTAACCCTAGCCCTAACCCTAGCCTTAACTCCAATCCTATACATAACCATCACCTATGCCCTAACACTAACCCTAACCCTAGCCTTAAACCTAATCCTAAACCTAACCCTAACCTATGCCCTAACACTCACCCTAAACCTAAACTTAAACCTAACCCTAAACCTAACACTCATCCTAACTTTACACCTAACCCTAAAATTAGTCTGAACCCTAACCCAAACCGTAGGCCTAGCCCTAACCCTAACCCTAAATCTAACCCTAGCCCTAGCCCTAGAACAAGCCATAACCTTAACCCAGACACTTATCCTAAACCTAACCCTTAACTTAGCCCTAACCCTAGGCCTAAACCTAACCATAACCCTAACCCTGACCCTAAACCTAACCCTAATTTTTGACCTAACCCTAAACCTAAACCTAATCCTAGCTCTAACTCTTACCCTAACCTAGCCCTAGCCCTAAGCCTAACCCTAATCCTAACCCTAACCCTAAACCTAATCCAAGCCCTAAACCTAACCCTAAATCTAACCCTAAACC
>JAQZBX010107393.1:0-10657 GCA_029593785.1 Cabassous unicinctus
GAGAAGACACACAGCGAATGGACACAGCAGCACAAGCAGCAAGGGGGGGATAAATAAATAAAATAAATAAATCTTTAAAAAAAAAAAAAAAAAAGAATATTGGCCTGAGGCAAAAGTGAAGTGCAGGGTCCTGTCTGTCTTTTTTGAGCCTGCCTCTTGTCTTAGGCTTGGGCTTGCTCATGGCCTTAGGAATTCCCCCATTTACAGGAATAGGAATGCCCTTTCTATATCCCATGAAATTGACTTTCTCCCCCTCCTGGGTACTCTATTGTAAATCTTAAAGCAGGTACTCCTTTCCTCTGGCTATTTTGATTAATTGTTTCTTACACTGCTTTAACTGTCTACATGTTGCTTCTGCCTCCAGGGCAAGGTTTTGGAGGATGAGCCAGAGACATGTTTCCTGGTTCAGTCTTTCAGGCTGCCACCCAATAGATTGGCATGGACATACTGGTGCCCCAATATGCATATAGGGGGTACTCTGCTCCCTTCAGACCAGGGCCAGAGACCCACAATGGCTGTGCAGGCTGGCACCACACCAGACAGGGGAGGGGCTGAAAGAGGCACCAGCAAGCATGCCACAAGCTACTCCTACCATGCAAAAAGCTGAATTTTCTTGATTCAGTACTCACCCAGTTGCTGTAACCCTTTAACTGTTTTTCAAAGTTTTGAGGAAGACAGTTTTGCCTGTTTTTGCTAGTTGTTCAAAGATTCTGGAAGGGGAGGAATGGCACCCTGGAGAGTCTTACACTTCCCTCTTGCTTGACATCATCCTTCCTTGGGCTCTCACTAAAATCCCTAGTGGTCTTCTCTCTCTTCTAGGCTGACGAAGGTGACAGGATGCAAGCCTATATTTTGCCTCTGTGACAAATATATCTGGCTCCTTTCACTCTTTTCTCTGTCCCATCAGATTTTAATCTTTAATCACAGAATTCAACATTGCAGCCTAAACTTGAAAGTTGACAGAACTGTGGTATAGTAGAAAATAAATTTTTATTATCACGTAAAATTTTAGTGTTATAAAGTCTTAGAGAATCATTTAACTCAAAATTCAAAAGTCAGGACTGAGTGAGAGAGTGATTGAATCATCCATTTGTCTTTACATTCATCAACTTTCATTTACCTATTATGTGTTGCTAGATTTATTCAAGAAAGGGGCTACCTCATTGACTCCTACCCAATTCTGTCTGGAGTAAAGGGCATTTTCCCCTTATCTGAGAAATTTAAGGTTGGAGCAAGGTCTTTTGCTAAGGATCGAATCTGATGTCTTTTTAAAGCTAGAGCAGTAGAGACCTTGCCTAGCTTGTGTTTCTTATAATTTGGTCCCCAGTTCTTGCCTCTGAATCATTGGGCTGCTTGTTAACATGCAGATTCCTACATTCTACCCCAGATCTCCTTAACCGGAATCTCAGGGGGCCCAGAAATCTGCGTGGTTAAAACACTCCACATAATTCTGATGCACACTAAAATGTGATTCTTTACAGCAAAATAGACATGAGATTTCAGTCATTCTAATTCTCATAATGGATAATTTCATAATTGCTAATACAGCATTTTCTTTTTTTTTAAGAATTATTTATTTATTTATCCCCCCCTTGCTGCTTGTGCTCGCTGTGTCCATTTGCTGTGCGTTTTTCTGTGTCTGCTTGTCTCCCCTTGTTGTGACGTCTTGCTGCGTCAGCTCACCGCGCCGCGCGGGCTGGCTTGCCTTCACCAGGAGGCCCCGGGAAATGAACCCGGGGCCTCCCATATGGTAAACAGGAGCCCTATCAATTGAGCCACATCCGCTTCCCAATAATACAGCATTTTCTTAGAAGTTTTTTTTATTTTAATATAAGGATAACTTTGAATTTAAATAGCAATTTTTCTTATGTGATACTCCAAAATATTCATGTGTTCATATCCTGATCCCTCCCTTATACCCTCCTGTAAATAAAGGAAAAATATTTTTTGGAAGATTGTCTCTTTTGGATTCTTATCACAATTTTTTTTGGGGGGAGGGTGATTTTTTGATTTTTGTTTTTTATATCAGAGATTCCCAAGAGACTCCTATTAAGTTTTGGAGGAAGGGAACATATTTATGAAATGAATGAGGAAGACACATAGAAAATAATGCAGGATATGTAGATTCCTGTTAGAATAGGGATGCCTATTAACAAAATCATAGGCGGTGGGAAATCACATAAAATACAACATATTGGCTTGTTAGTTTTAGGGCAGTAATTTTTCACTTTTGAATTATTTTAGTGATTTCCTAAGCACCTATTTCTTGTCTCGTAACTTTTCCAAACTGAAGTACGACTTCTGCATTTCAGTTAACAAATTATTCCAAAAGCCCCCCACAAATAGAATCTAGGCTTAAGTTCAAATTCCTCAAAATGATTAGCAATAGAATCAGTCTACTTTACTTCTTTTTAACTGAACTCTAAATTCACTATAAATTTTTTTGAACAACATAAAAGAAAAGAGCAGGAATACCAGAGGAAATGGAGATGATAAAATCTTGACTGACTTACGATGTGAGTACTTATCTATATGTAATTTCCCCCTACCACATGGGCTCAAAATTTCAAATTCTTTTTCCAGATACATTTCTCTCAAAATATAAAGAGTCACATGCCCTTCAAAACACTCAAGCCAGCAGTTTCTATGAGATATCAGGGATTATGTGATATAAAATAAACCCACACTTACGCTAGTCTTGGGTTTAGTGCCTGTAGAGTGTCACAGAATGCCTGTCAGAAAAGAGCCGTGACAGAATGTGCCCCCTGAAATCTCTAAAACTGGGGCTGGCTGACTGAGGCAGAAGTTATCTATTTGCTCACTGGCTTTTCTCCAATGAGAAGACAAATATAATAACATGTTTTACCTCAAAAATAGAGGCTAATCACTGAAATTATGCTATATTTCCCAAGTTGACTTACTGTAAAACCACATTATTCACAACCACTCTAGTTTGAGAAGGATTAAAGAGTGGCTTTAAAGTATCCATGAATAAAGTAGCAAAATCCTGACAGTATAATAAAGATTTTGGGAAATATGCTTAATCTGCTTAAGGAAATAAATTTTGAGGACTTTATAATTTTAACTATATGACAATTTTAAAGCTAATTTCAAATAACTCTTCTACTAAATAAAGTAGCCACTCTCCCCAAATTCATTTAAATATTGGAGTCCTAGTTTGTTCTTAATTATAATTAGATTGCATCTACTTTTTTTTTTTTTGCATCTACTTTTAAGTCTATAAATTAGTCTTTTCACTAACCCATATGGGTTATCTTTGCCTAAGACAATTTTAATGAGAAAATTACCATAAATGCTTAATGATGATATTGGGCCCCAGTAGTTATGTTAAAAAAAAAAATACTAGCAGAGATTAAATTGTTGCATTATTGAGTGCAAACTCTGGAGTAAGTTTTTTAACTGAATCACATCTTATTTACATGTAAAATGTGTATTTATTTGGCGACAAGTAATTATCCACTTAATACTGTTTATCATGAATAAGGACAAAGGAAAGGTCTAAGGGTTTTACAGTCATGTTTCTCGAAACTCATAAAAATTTTACTTAAGGTTTTATAAAACTCAAATTCTAGGAGACACCAGACTGTACAGTTACTATAGTATCAGGTTGCTACACGACAATCTTTTTCTTTCTTTCAAAACAGGAAATCACATTCGTGTGATAAAAAAAAGATCTTTAGACAGATTACACCATGACATTGCACTGTGCCATTCATAGTCATTTCCAGTTCAGTCTTCTGCTTTTTCCCCAAACAGCTTCACTTTTGCTCCTTGCTATGAAAGCTGCTGGCAGTCCCCGCCTTTGATTTTTCACACATCTTTTGTCAGATTTCCCTCCACCTATGTGTAGTGCTCATGGCTGCCACGCACTGTTTTCGGCTTCATTTAATTCGCACAACGACTCTGGGAGGTGGAAGCAAACATGATCCTCCCCACTCGACAGACAAAGAACCTGCGGCACTGAGAGGCGAGGTCACTTGCTGAGGCCACTCGGAATGAGGCAGTTTGGTTCTCTATTCCATATTCCTCACGAATCCATGGAGCTTCTTATGCGGGCTCTTGAGGTGTGGTCCATATCCCAATCACCCAGGTATGTGTTAAAATGCATTTTCCTGGGCCTGACACCAGAACTATCAGATCATGATTTCTGGGCCCTGGGGCCCAGAATTGGCTTTTTTTTTTTTTTAGGAGGACCCAAGGATTGAACCTAGGACCGTGTACGTGGGAAGCAGGCACTCAACCACTGAGCTACATCCGCTCCCCAATGAGAGTTGGGTTTTTTGTTTGTTTGTTTGTTTTTAGGAGGTCCCAGGGATCACACCTAGGGCCTTGTACATGGGAAGCAGGCGCTCAACCACTTGAGCTATATCCACTCCCCCAGAATCTGCATTTTAAACGAGGTCCCCAAAAGATGCTTCACGGCACATGGAGGTCTAGGAAACACTGCCCAAGACTGCCTCTCATCTGTTCCTGTGGCCTGGCTTTTCACTTCTAGTTTCTTGCTGGTATAAGGAATTACAGATCTGGGGATTCAGGAAACTTAGAGGTCATTCACAGAGAGGAGAAAGGGTGAAGAGATGAGAAACTGAGGTCCAGGGAGGTTGGAGCTTACCAAAAGCCTCCCCTGGTAGAGCCAGAGCTCGGAAGCAAACCTGACCAGCAGACTCTTTTTCCTTATTTCAGGGATGTGCACAGGAGACAAAAGGAAGGGAGCTCTAGTGGTGTAATTTCAGGGAGCAGGGAGAAGACTCTGGAAGGGTAGGGAGGGAAGGAGAAGAGTCTTGGCAGGGCTCCAGGCGTAACCACAAGGCTTGTTCTAGCGGGAAGCCCCCCCCACCCCAGCCCTCTCATGATCACCTATTACCAGGAGAATGCCCAGGGGAAATCCAAATTAGACTGCGGGGAAAGCCTCCCCCTCCCGGGTGACCAGGAAGCCTGCTGGGTGCTCTGTGGGAGCTCCCGCCGTCTCTGAAGCCATCCACCTGCCTCCTCCCCCACCCCTCTCCTGCCCCTGCTCTCCGGGCTGTCCGCAGAGCACCAGACAAAGGCTCCAGTCAGCCAGCCTGAAGTCTGGCTTCTCTGCGGGAACACAGCCTTGCAGACTGCCCCAGGATGGAAATTAGGAGAGGCTTCGGCCTGGCCATCCTAAAGGTCCGCATCACGACCAAAGTCTGTGGGTTGAAAAGGAGCCCTTTCCCTTTCTTTATTTTTTGGCCTGACTAGCACCCCTTGTGCGTCTGTCTAGTAACAGAACCCTCTTTCCTGTGGTCTGGGTGGAACCGACCCTGTGCCTTCCCCTACCTGGTCTCAAGGCTGGTACACTGGCTCAGTCCTGGCCAAAGCCCTTCATCTCCCCGAAGACAAGAGTCGGTTCAGGGACGGGCGCATCTGCCCTAAAACTGTGCCAATGGATGGCTGGGGGCTGGGCCCCACTTCCTCGGACATCTTTTTTTTTTTTTTTAAACACTGTTTCAGTGAAACTTTCTTTTGCAGTCATCTCGAGCAGCACCTCTTAAAACCGGTGGGCTGGTAGGTGCTGGGATCCGACTTTTCCCCCGTGGAGAAAGCCTGCTCAAGAGTGGAGCCACCGAAGGAGCCAGAGCCTGAGAGGGTGGGCCTGATGGTGTCACTTAAATGCTTGGATCAAGCGGCACCCTAAGGCGCCTAAGCCATCAAACCTACCCTCCCCCTGCCTCCCCCTGTCTCCCCCCACCTTTAAACTAATTTATGTTCCATTTCTGTGACTTGCAACCCAGAGTCCTGGCTCCCTTCGTCTCATGCATGTATTAGTGTGCTAAAAACACCATAGGAGTTTAATTTATAATTTGTTACAAAATAATTTATGGATTTTTAACACAAAAATTTATTTCTGAGATAATCACCTAGCAAGTCATGAGCTAAATTATAGGTATGTTTCTGTTTTGCAATTTTAAATAATGAAAACATTACTTTGACTAATGCATTGTACACGATAACTCGTTAAACTAATCACGAAGTTCAAGCAGTTATATTAACTGTACATACCTTCAGGGAGTCCGGTATCTTGAATGGGATATTTGTCTGACTGTAGAAACCAACAAAAGAGGAGAGTTATTTTTAAATGGCCATTGGTAACTATAAGATCAAAGTGAAAAGAATGCTTTGCCTTGGGAAAGTCATGATTTCCAGTTTAAACCTTGGAGGTGTTTATTTAGCCTTGGGCTTATCCATAGGTGTGACCCTTCAATTGTTTTTATTTAATAATTTATAGAAATGAAGGCAAGTTTAACAAGAAGTCAATGTGGGAACGTGAAATAGAATAAGCCTTCCTGATTTCCTCAGCTCTGACCACTAAACCACACTTCCTCTCTTCTCTGCAGTGCTGTTCTCCGAGGAGCATTTGTTTGCATGAATTAGGGGAACAGACCCATTTCTTCTCCCCATTTCTGTGTGAGAGTCGTCCAGGTCCCTAAGCCTGCATTCTGCAGTGCTCGCCATTGCAGAGCACTGGACTCCTGGGCTGAATAGGATGGATTTCGAAAGGTGACTATCCTCTTGGTTATTAGGGACTGATACACAGCACTAATCAAGGATAGCACTGTTATAGGGAATTCGAAACAGTAAATGCTCTTATAATCACATGGATTTTCACTTGGTTGCACCTGTATGGAGTTGTCTAATATTCTGGAAACTTTAACTTCGGGTTAAATAATGCAGCCATTCTCTAAGACTTACATGAGAGGAGTGAGAACGTGCTTTGTCTCCCTACTTCGCCCTCTCACCCCTGCTCAGTTCCCTGCTCTCCACTGCGCCTTGGCCCGTGGGCCTACGGTTCCTCATCCTGAACCAAGGTGCACTTTCCACATTTCCTGGGATTCTCACCCATATCTTCCTTTGACAGAAGAAAAAAAGAAATAAATATGAGACCAAGGATTTGCCTTAAAGGCCTTTCCTTAGAGCTTCTTTGGAGCTGGGCAGTAAAGATCCAGAACCTCTAAAAAGTCTCCAGTCATTTCCCACAAGAAAGCAACCAATCAATCATAGGGAACTAAAAAGTCAATTAGAATTTTCCACCAGACCGAGTTACTCCTTCTCTCCACTCTAACCCCAGAGCATGGCAAACACCTGCACTATATCTAACACTTACCAGTCCGTTTTGAAAGTAATTGTTTGTCTCTTTCCTCAGATAGAAAGAGAAGGGACTATGATATCTGCATCGCCAGATTTTGACACAGCATGAATGAAACACCTACTGAAAGTCTGCATGAATCAACAAACAGGCTAGAGCCAGAGCAGGTTTCCTGGACAAACTGCCACTTGAGCTCAGCCTTGAAGGATGTCCAGGACTCGGGTAAAGGAGCAGAGTCACAGCAGGTGGTGGGCATAGCACGAACAAAGGCCAGGTGGTTGGGAGACCGGCATGGCGAGAGGACCGACCAGTCCGAGACAGGCATGTGTATTGGAGAAGGACAGTGGAAAGCAGGCCTGGAGCTGAAATAGTAGAGCCAGTTTATACAGAGGACTTTGAAAGTTAGGCCAAGGAATTTAGGTGAGGTGCCATTCTAGGCTCTTGAGAAGCTTGGCTCAGCCAGTATGTGTTGTTTCCTGCCTTGTGCTCAGGGTATGGGAAGAAGGAAGTCAGACAAGCAAACAAGTATATTGCCATCTGATAAAAAGTAGGGGATGGGCTATGAGGAAGGGAGCTTGGGGGTCCCAGTGCAAGGCAAAGAAGGCTTCACAGACCAGAGAATGCTTGAACTGAGATGGGAGGATGCAGAAGAGTTTATTAGGTGAAGTAGGGAGTTTTCCATGCCACAGGGACTAGCATTATAGATATCTTGGGAATGTGAGGGCAGGGGGTATTTGAGGAGGAGCAAATAGCCACATTTACTGGCTTGTAGGTGAGGAGGGGCAAGTGGGGATATTAAGATGAGGTCCTGGAAGACCTCATCTGCCATGTCAAAGAGTGTTTATTCAATCCCATAAGCAGAGGGAAGCTTTGGAACGATCACTGACCCCAGCATGGAGGAGCAATTAGAGGAAGCCACAACCCAAGGTGAGCAGTGAAGAGAACGGCTCCAAGAGAGGCAGACCCTGGCTTCATCATAGGTGGTGGCCGTGGGAACCGGAAGGAGAGGGGGACTTGGAGAACACCTTCCAGAAACCAAAGGCTTCAGTCACACGTTACACTTGAAGGAACAATAAAAATGATCAACAGAGTCACTCTGCCTTCTATTGTCATGAGAGTTAAAAACTAGGGAACCTTCTCCTACTGAGTTCCCCCATGTGGCAAAGCTTGATTCCCCATGCTGACCACCTTCCCAAACTGTGCAGAGATCATTAGAAGTTAGGGAAACAAACACCTCACATCTCCAAGATGTGGGGGAGCTTCATGAGTCTCCAAAGAGCTGAAGACATTTAACTTAGTTCTATTGTTTAGGATATTTTATACCAGTCTCACTAAAGTAGAAACCCATGGTTACCAAATCTCAGTTAATCAGAACTTTCCATGACTCAATGCTCCTATCCTCCAAAACATTTTGAATGAGAGGAATGTGCCTTATACAACGTGCAGAGTTACAAATTTATTGTTGTCAAAGACATTTATTGATCATAAGCAAGAGGCAGGACATCATAGCAGAGCAGGGCTCTGGTCTGGGTCCTTTTATGCAAATTAGTTAACGTCCATTTCCTCATCTGTAAAACGGGCATAAAAATATCTGCCTCCAAACCTACTAGGACGGCTATAAAAAACAAAACCAAGCAAAACAGAAAATAACCAGTGTAGATGAGGACGTGGAAAAATTAGGACCCTCCTACATTGCTGGTGGAAATGTCAAATGGTGCAGCCATTGTGGAAAAACAACTTGGCAGTTCTTCAAAAAGTTAAACGTAGAATGACCATGTGACCTGGCAGCCCCCGTCCGAGGCATATATCCCAAAGAATTTAAAAGAGGGACTCAAACAGAGACCTGCATGCCAATGTTCAGAGCAGCATTATTCACAGCAGCCAAAAGTGGAGACAATCCCAGTTGTTGCTGCCCATCGACAGATGAATGAATAAACAAAACGTGCCATGTACGTGCTGTGGAGCACTGTTCAGCCATAAAAGGGAACGAAGTTCCCACACACGCTGTAACTGCACTACGTGAAATAAGCCAGATGCAAAAGGACACAGGAAATACCTTCAATTGGTAAATGCACAGAGACAGAAGGTAGATTAGTGGCTGCTAGGGACCGAGGGGAAGGAGGAATGGGGGGTTGCTGCCTGATGGGTACAGAGTTTCTGTATGGGGTAAGGAAAAATTTTGGAAATAGACAGTAGTGATGGTAGCACAACATTGTGAACATAATAATTAATGCCACTTAAAAATGGTTAAAATGGCTAATTATATTTTATACAATTACAAAAAAGGGAAAATACCTGCCCCAGCATCTCACAGGATGAGCTGGAGGATGAAGACAAAAAGGACATGAACGCTTTGATAAACCTTAGAGTAGGAGACAAGCCAGAGAGTGGTTGAGGGAGGAAGGGTGGGTGGGCTCAGCAACCAGCTGCCTGGGTTCAAATCCAGGCTGTTTCCAGGCTGGTCAACTTACCTCACCCCCCACCCCCTGCGCCTCAGTTCTTCATCTGTAAAATGGGCAGCAAAATGGATTATTGCGACAATTAAACAAGATAACAGAGCAAGCTCATCTAGCACATAGTCAGTGCTAGTAATTGTAAGGCAGTTCTATTTTTTCCTTCACTCTCACATTAGATATTTTGATTTTCTAAGAAGAGGTCATTAAAAATAGACAAGTAGCATCAGAAGTCGACAATGACCTCACATAATCTAGGAAGATCACTCCTGGTATATGCAAAACTAGTACAGAATGCACCTCTATGCTCAGCCTGGGGAAATCCAAAGTTTCTGTTAAAAAGGATACTATGATAAGGAAGTTTATCTTTGGAAAATTTTATTTTGGGGTTTTGGAGCTCATGTAAATACTGAGTAATAAAGAAGTAAAGAAATAAAGTAAAAAGAATAGCCAAGTTGTCACCATGCAGGTAAGAGCTGTAACCTACCATGTCATAAGGTAAAGTGCTGGGGTCTGTATCCTCCACTGGCTCCTTTGCCACATGATCTGTTAAAAAAAAGAAATAGACAGTATTTCCTTTAACTTAAAAGCACAAATGTGTCCTTTGGCAAATGTCTTCATACAGACGCAAGCTACTTTAACCAGCTTGGAGAAAAACTTACTTTCAACTACTAGTGGAGTCAAATAAGAAGGAATGGTTTCAGATTACATTAAGAAAAAGAAACTTGTAGAAACAAACATTTTGGAACAGATTACTTATACGTATCTACTCAGAGAGTTACAAATAACCCACAAATTATGCAGACAGACTGGATTTGGACATATTAAGACATAATTTGGGCAGGTATGATTTAACTCTGATTTCTGCTTCTTTCCTTATTTTCTACTCTTCAGCAACTTGTTTTCATCCTCCTAAAATATAAACTTCAGGATGTGGTTCATGGAAATTAATAAAATAAAAATACCTTTCAGTACTCTTATTTTTAAAAAAGCAATTTTGCCTCCTCACTGTTTTGCTTCTTGGGCTTTACTATTTGTTGCACTTAAGGTATTTAATGAGGAAATATACAAAGGG
>JAQZBX010107394.1:0-10657 GCA_029593785.1 Cabassous unicinctus
ATGCAAGAGCATTGACAAAATATTACTACTAACTATAGTTGTGTCTTATATTTTATAAGATATATTTTATATCGATAAAATCAATTTTATCGATACTTATTAATAAATCATGCAATTTATCCAAAGTGTACAATCAATGACATTTGGTGTAATCATATAGTTGTGTGTTCATCACTTGAATCATTAATAAAGCATTTTCATTATTTCAATAATAATGATAAACAACAACAAACAAACAAGGAAATTCCTCCCCTCTCAATCTATCTGTTTCACCTGCTGTACATAGCTGCTATTTCTGGCTATTCTTTCACAATTATTTATGTGTTTATTAAGCAGTTTTATTGAGACATATTCACATACTATATGTGATGGTTAGACTAATGTGTCAACTCAGCCCAATAATTGTGCCCAGTTGTTTGGTCAAGCAAGCACTGGGTTCATTGTAATACAAGGACATTTATGGGCTTTAGATATCAGTGAGTATACTGCATAGATGGCTGACTACATCTACAATCAACCAGGGAGATTGCCAATAGCAATGAGTGATGTTTTTATCCAATCAATTGAATGCCTTAAAAGGGGAAGTGATTTCAGCATTCAGAGAGAATTTCCCAGCTCTTCTTTGGACAGCTAACATCCCCGGGAAACTCATCAATGAACTTCATTGGACTTTCATCAGAGTCCCTGGTTGCAACCTGCCTGTGGAACCTGGACTTGTGCATCCCTACTGTCATGTGAGAGAATCATAAAATCTCATACTATTTCCACATATCTCCTGTTGATTCTATTTCCCTAGAGAAGACTGACTAATACAGTGTGTTATCAGGAGTGGTTCTTGAGGAATAAAATCTTAAACATGGGATGTATAAAAGTGGTTCTGGGAGTTTTGCAATTGGCTTTCTACTCTAATTGGACTCAAGGGTACTAATGATTCCCTTTCCAATAAGGAAGAGGACATTAACAATGTCATGGTGTGAGTTGGCATTGGAGATACAAAAAATATCAACACCGGATCCCCCTGCTTCCATGCTTATTAGAGACAAGGATCTGAGTGAGAGTGTTTTCAACATCTTAACAGAATTTTGTGGAGTCAAAAGGTATATTGGCTGGCTCTTCCTAGATACTCTGGAGACATTTACAGAAGAAAGAGATGAGCTAAAGGCTTCACATTTGCAGCTTAAATGCCCCATCAATGATGTGAAAGTTTCTATGTTTGCTCTCCAAGAAAATCTTGTTTCCTGCAGCCACAGGCTTGAGATATCTGAGAATCAAACACTGACACTCATTGTATCAGTAGCAGAGTTATAAAGGAACCTAAAATCTCAACCTTGCAGGGTATCTGTAGATAAAGTGAAGGCTTTGATTGGAAAAGAGTGGAACCCAGAGGATATGGATGGAGGCTAATGGGATGAAGATAATATTGACAGAGACATTGGAACCATACATTCTGCTAAGACTTCAATAGATAAACCTGTGATGGCCTGCCCTGTGGAGAGCACACTTTGTCCACCTTGTATCACCCAAGCTCAAGTCTGCCCCAGGGAGTCTGGACCTCCTCCCAACCCTGAGGCATGTACCAGCCCAACTGCAGCATGCACTGTCCAACCAACACCCTGCCATGAAGAATCTGCCTTCCAACCCCTGCCTGAAGAGATTAATCCTTTCTCACCAGAAGAAAATGTAAAGGAATGCCCTGAGGTCAGTAGCTTGCAAAACATTTCTAATCCTTCTCCTTACCTATCCCCACCATCCCTCTTCTCTTTGAGACCTATTACTAGACTAAAATCACAACAAGCTTCCAAAGGTGAAATACAAAGTGTGACCCATGAGGAAATACACTATACTCTGAAAGAGCTGCGTTAGTTTTCCATCTTATATAGACAGAAATCAGGGGAAAATGCATGGCAATGGATACTAAGGCTATGGGATAATGGTGGAAGCAGTATAAAGTTGGATCAGGCTGCATTTATTGATATGGGCCCACTAAACAAATTCTGGATTCAGCGCTGTAGATCAAGTGCTCTAACATTATGTTTGGGTGGCTGACTTAAACATGGACAGAAAGATGACCTAAAATCTGAGGCTGAGATGACCAATTTGCCCTGGTATACAGTAGAAAAGGGAATTCTAAGGCTTAGAGAGGTTGGAATGTTGGAAAGGATTTGCCATTTAAGACCTGCCACAGGAATGTCCAGAGGACACACCATTAAGCAGGACTGCTAGGAATAAATTTGTAAGGCTAATTCCATCTTCCCTAAAGAGGTCTGTAGTTGCTCTTCTCTGTAGTCCAGATATTACTTTAGGGAGGGCTGTAATGGAATTAAAATCCTTATACATTATCGGGGTGATCGGATCTTGATCCAGTAATAGTCAAGTGTCTGCAATTAAGAGCCAAAGACAAGGTGGGTGTGGCTACTGCAATGAAAGGCAGATTCAAAATTGCACTCAAAATACTCTGAGTTGCCTACAGTTGTGGCATTGGCTAATAGGTCATGGGGTACCTAGAAGTGAAATAGATGGGAATTCTACTAAATTTCTTCTGGATCTTTATAAGCCGAAGTGTTCTAGGTCGAGTGAACAAAACCCTAACTTAAATTAGAGTTGCAGAGAATCATGACCCCTTAATCAATTCCCAGACTTGAGACAGTTTACAGACACAGAGCCCCTTGAATGAGGAGAAGGCCAGGTACCTTTGGGGAAGGATCCTGTTAAACTGCCAAAAATTTATACTGTTCATCTTCCTTCCACCTTTCCCCAAGGCCAGTTACTCTGGCCTTTTACCAGAGTAACTGTGCACTGGGGAAAAGGAAATTATTAGACATTTTGGGGATTATTAGACACTGGCTCAGAAGTGACATTTATTCCAGGAGACCCAAAATGTCACTGTGGTCCACCAGTCAAAGTAGGGGCTCATGGAGGTCAGGTTATTGATGGAGTTTTAGCACAGGTCTATCTCACAGTGGGTCCAGTGAGTCCCTGGACCCATTCTGTGGTTATTTCCCCAGTTCCAGAATGCATAATTGGAATAGACATACTCAATAACTGGTAGAATTGCCACTTTGTATCCCTGACTTTTGGAGTGATGGCTATTACAGTTGGAAAGGCCAAATGGAAGCTACTAGAATTGCCTCTGCATAGCAAAAGAGTAAATCAATAACAATACAGGATTCCTGGAAGTGATTGCATAGATTAATTCCACCATCAATGATCTGAATTATGCAGGGATGGTGAATCCCACCACATCCCCATTCAACTCTTCTATTTGGCCTGTGCAAAATAGAGATGAATCTTGAAGGATGACAGTAGATTATCATAAACTTAACCAGGTGGTGACTCTAATTGTAGCTGCTGTCCCAGATGTGGTAACATTGCTTGAGCAAATCAACACATCCTGTGGTACCTGGATGTGCAGCTGTTGATCTGGCAAATGCTTTTTTCTCAATTGTCATTAGTTATGACCACCATAAACAGTTTGCTTTCAGCTGGCAAGGCCAGCAGTATACCTTTACTGTCCTCCCTCAAGTAAAAATCAACTTTCCAGCCCTATGCCATAATATTGTCTGCAGGGACACTTGATCATCTCCCCTTCCCACAAGACATCACACTGATCCATTATGTTGATGATATCAGGTTGATAGGACCTGGTGAGCAAGAAGTAGCAAAGACTCTAGACTTATTGGTAAGGCATTTGGATGAGAGAGGATGGGAGATAAATCTAACAAAAATAGAGGGGCCTTCCATCTCAGTGAAATTTCTTGTTGTCCAGTGGTGTGGAGCATGTCAAATATCCCTTCTATACTGTCATATAAGCTATTGCATCTGGCCCCTCCAATGATGGAAAAAGAGGCACAATGCTTAGTTGGTCTCTTTGGATTTTGGAGACAACTCATTCCTCATTTGGGTGTGCTACTCTGGCCCATTTACTGAGAGACCAGAAAAGATGATAGTTTTGATTGGGGACCAGAACAAGAGGAGGATTTGTGACAAGCCCAGGCTGTTGTATGAGCTACACTACCACTTGGACCAATGGTGCTGGAAATTTCAGTGGCAAATAGAGATGCTGTCTGAAGCCTTTGGAAGGCCCTTATAGGAGAATCCCAACACAGACCTTTAGTATTTGGGAGCAAAGCCCTGCCATCCTCTGCAGATAACTACTCTTCTTTTGAGAAACAGCTTTTATCTTGCTACTGGGCCTTAGTACAGACAGCATTTAAACATGGGCCATCAAGTTACAATGAGACCTGAGTTACCTATCATGAGCTGGGCATTGTCTGACTCATCAAACCATAAAGTTGTGTGTGCACAGCAGTGCTCCATAATAAAGTGGAAGTGTCATATATGAGATAGGGTTTGAGCAGGTCCTGAAAGCACAAGTAAGTTACCTGAGGGAGTAGTCCAAATGCCCATGGTCACCACCCCTGAAATGTTATTTTCTCTTTCCCAGCTGACAGCTTTGGCCTCTTGGGGAGTCCCTTACAATCAGCTGACTAAGGAAGAGAAAACTCAAGCTTGGTTTACAGATGGTTCTGCATAATATGCAGTTACGACCCAAAAGTGTACAGCTGCAGCACTGCAGCCTTTTTCTCTTACATCCTTGAAGGACACTGGTGAGGGCAAATTCTCCCAGTGGGCAGAACTTTGAGCAGTGCAACTGATTGTTCATTTTGCTTGGAAGAAGAAATGGCCAGAGGTGCATTTGTACACTGATATATGGGCTGTTGCCAATGGTTTGGCTGGATGGTCAGGGACCTGGAAGAACATGATTGGAAAATTGGTGATAAAGTGATCTGGGGAAGAGGTATATGGATAGACCTTTCTGAGTGGGTGAAAAACATGAAAATATTTGTTTCCCATGTGAATGCTCACCAGAGGGTGATTCAGTAGAGGAAGAATTTAATAATCAAGTGGATAAGATGATCCACTCTGTGGCTAATGCTCAGCCTCTTTCCCCAGCCACTCCTGTCATTGCCCAATGGGCTCATGAACAAAGTGGCCATGGAGGTAGGGATGCAGGTTATGCATGGGCTCAGCAAACATGGACTTCCCCTCACCAAGGCTGACATGGCTACAGCCACTGCTGAATGCCCAATATGCCAGCACCAGAGACCCACACTCAGCCTCTGATATGGCACCATTCCCTGAGGTGATCAGCCTACTACATGGTGGCAGTTTGATTACATTGGACCGCTTCCACCATGGAAGGGGAAGTGATTTTTTTTAACTGGAATAGACACATACTCTGGATATGGGTTTGCCTTTCCTGCATGCAATGCTTCTTCCAAAACTACCATCCATGGACTTACCAAATTTCTTATCTACCACCAAGGCATTCCACACAGCATTGCTTCTAATCAAAGAACCCATTTCACAGCAAATGATGTGCAGGAATGGGCATATGCCCATGCAATTCACTGGTCTTACCATGTTCTCCATCATCCTGAAGTAGCTGGATTGATAGAATGGTGGAATGGCCTTTTGAAGACTCAATTACAATGCCAAATTGGTAGGAATATCTTGCTGGGCTGGGGCAATATTTTCCAGGAGGCTGTGTATGCTCTAAATCAGTGCTCAGTCTATGGTGCTGTTTCTCCCATAGCCAGGCTCATGGGTCCAGGAATCAAGGGGTGAAAATGGAAGTTGCACCACTCACTATTGTTCTTAGTGACCCACGAGGAAATTTTTTGCTTCCTGTCCCTGCAATCTTAAGCTCTGCTGGTCTACAGATCTTGGTTCCAAAAGGAGGAATGCTGCCACCAGAGAACACTACAGTGATTCCATTGAAATGGAAGATAAGACTGCCACCTGGCCACTGTGGGCTCCTCTTACCTCTGAATCAACAGACAAAGAAGGGAACTAACGTATGACTGTGATAATTGATCCTATCATGGGGAAATGGGATTGCATCTAGCTAATGCAAGGTAAAGAAGAGTTTGCCTGGAATACAGTAGTTCCTCTAGTGTGTCTCTTAGTACTGCCATAGTCAATGGAAGATTGCAACAACTCAATCCAAACAGGATTAACAATGGCCCAGAATCTTCAGGGATGAAAGTTTGGGTCACCCCACCAGGCAAAGATCCACACCCAGCTGAAATGCTTGCTGAAGGTAATGGGAACATGGACTGAGTAGTGGAAGAAGGTGGTGATAAATATGAACCTCGACCACATGACCAATTACAGAAATGAGGACTGTAATAGTCATGAATCTTTCTTCCTTGTTTCATTATGAGTATGATTATATATGTACATAAAATGAATTTCTTTGTTTTCTTCCCCAAACTTTTCCATTATCATATGACAAGTTCTATTAGTTTCATGTCATAATATTTAAGGATGTCAAGTTTAAGAGTGAATATTACTCAAGGACTTGCACCCTATTCTATAGGGAATTAACATTTTCCTGGTTGTACACAGGAGAATTGAACATTGTTAAGCAGAATATACATATATACTTCCCTGTTACTATTTTTACCTAAAGACTAAGTATTGTTTAAGGTAATGTGCATGGTTGCTGAGTTGACAAGGGGTGGGCTATGATGGTTAGGCTAATGTGTCAACTCAGCCAGGTAATTTTGCCCAGTTGTTTGGTCAAGCAAGCACTGGGCTAATTTTAGTACAAGAACATTTATGGACTTTAGTCAACAGTGAGTTTACTGCATAAATGGCTGATTACATCTACGATCAACCAGGGAGGTTGCCAACAGCAATGAGTGTTTTCATCCAATCAATTGAATACCTTAAAAGAGGAAATGATTTCAGCATTCAGAGAGAATTTCTCAGTTCATTTTTGGACAGCCAACATCTCTGGGAAACTCATCAAAGACCTTCATTGGACTTTCATCAGAGCACCTGGTTTGCAACCTGCCTGTGGAATCTGGATTTGTGCATCCAAACAGTCACGTGAGAGAATCTTATAAAATCTCATAATATTTACAGATATCGCCTGTTGATTCTGTTTCCCTAGAGAACCCTGACTAATACACCATATCATCTATCCACAGAATACAATGAATGTTTTTTTTAAAAAAACTGTTAAAAAGACCTTTATTGCAAAATTGTAAAATAAATAGAAAAATTAGCTTGAAAGAAATTACAAATTTTAAAAAAGAGTCTAAGGCCAGTTTGGATTTAATGTAACCAATTATTAGAAATAGAGAGTATAGCAACATTTATAAGTGAAAATAATAATTCTAATATAAAAGAAATTAATTATAACAATTCTAATTATTACATTACAGCTCTAACTATTGGGTATAATAATCTCTAAGAATGAAATTAATTATTGGTTTACTTATTTTATTTCCATTTAGGCCATAATTCTTTCTGGATAATAAAATTCTTATTTGGGAAAACTTTTCATCTTACTGGAATGAATTACAGCAATTTACAGTATGCCAACTCATAACTTTTTGAAGCAAAAAAAGTCAAAATGTTTTTCAACTGTAGTCATGCTAAATCATTATTGATCCAGATGGATTATTTTACTTAACAAGTATGCATAAGAAAGGGTTAAAGAAAAATGTTGTATCCGAAAATATACCTCTTCTCCATTCCTCCTGAATTAAAAGCATGTGTTTATCTTGTTTGAAGAAGTTATAAAATACTGATCTCAGGAACAATTTGCTAGTTGCACTGAGTTATTATTGTTCATACACTATAATATTATTATTTTAGATTTATCTGGTCTACTCCAGCTCTTTTTTGGTTGCTACTTGCATGGAATACCTTTTTTTAACCTGATTCTATCCTTACATCTGAGGTGGGTCTTTTGTAGACAACATATAAAAGGTTCATATTTTTTTATCCATTCTTTCAGTCTATGTCTTTTCATTGGGGAGTTCAAGCCATTAACATTCAGTGTTATTACTGAAAAGGCATTACTTACTTCATCCATTTTTCCTTCAGTTCTCTGTTGTCATACCATTCTATTGTCTATCTTCTTATTCTTTAGTTTACCCTTCTTAATAATCTTCATTTCTAACTCTTCTTCAAATCTCTTACCCTTGGTTTTTTCCTTTCAAGCTGCAGCACCCCCTTTAGTGTCTCTTGCGAATCTGGTCTTTTGATAATATATCTTATCAGTTTTTGTTTGTCTGTGAAGACTTTGAACTTACCATCATTTTTGAAGTACATCTTTGCCGGATACAGTATTCTTAGCTGACAGTTTTTCTCTTTCAGTACCTTAAATATATCATACCACTTTCTTCTCTCTCTCATGGTTTCTGATGAGAGGTATGAACTTAATCTTATTGAGTTTCCCTTCTATGTGATTCTTTGCTTTTCTCTTAATGCTTTCAGAATTCTCTCTTTATCTATGATATTTGTCATTCTGAATAGTAGGTGCCAGGGGAAGGTGTATTCAGATTTATTCGGTTTAGTGTGTGTTGTTTTTCTTGGATATTGAATTATGTCTTTCATAAGGGTTAGGAAGTTTTCAGTAATTATTTCCTCAAATACTCTTTCTGTCCTTTTTGCATTCTCATCTCCGTCTGGAACACCAATAATGTGAATGTGCATTTTGCGTTGTCATTCAATTGCATGAGAATCCATTCCATTTTTTTTCCATTCTCCTTTCTTTCTGTTCTCCTGTATTTTCTAGATCAGATGTTCTCCTTTGAAGTCACTAATTTTGTCTTCAAGCAATTCATATCTGCTCCTATGTGCCTCTAATGTATTTTTAATCTAATCCATTGTGTGATGGATTCACATAAGTCTGTGACTTTTCTTGGCAGGCTTTCAAATTGTTCTTTATGCTTTCCCAATGTCTTCTTAATATCCTTTATATTTTTAGTCATATTTTCTATAAATCCTTTGATTTAGCAGAATTGTGTGCTTATGACTAATTGTCTTAAACCTGCATCTCTTCAGTGTATTTGGTTTGTTCTTTTGGCTGGGTTATCCCTTCCAGTATCCTAGTATAGCTTGTAATTTTTTGCTGAGGTCTAAGCACCTGAATATGTTGGTGTATTTTCTCTAATGGCCAATTTCTCTCTCTTGCTTATTGTTTTTTCCACAGCTCTTCTTTTATATTTGGTTTACCTTATTCTCCATCTTTAAAATTTCCCAGCTTAAGTTTTCAAAATCAGACCAGAGACTCACTAGTGGGGCACAGATTTTCTCCCAGGGGTTGGATATAGAGAGTGTGAACAGTTTTTTTTCCATGCAATTTCTGGACCAGCCAGCAGATGATGTTAATCAGTGCAACATTCCATGGAGGTGTTTCAGTCTTGGCTTTCCTGTGTTCCTGTGTTGAATCTCCAGATCAGAGATTCAAAGCGGGCTCTCCTGGATGAATTCATTGAAGAAAAGTACCTGGACCTCCCCTCCCTTTTCCCTTGAAACAGCTGACAGGAAGGAAGGTGTCTGTTCCTCTCTCAATTGGTTGAAGTGAGCCAGGAGTTTATCCCACCTTAATATCTTGGGGTGGGGGAGGGGAACCCTTCCTGGCTCCCACAAGGACATGGTAGCTCACATTTGTCATTTCAGCTTCTTCATCTCTCTGTCCCTCATCCTTCTGGGAGTTAGGTAGAACTTTCCTGGTCTGCTGACCCCCAAAGCAGGACCCTTGGACAGGTTTTAGCTCTTTCTCTGTTGTTTTTGTGAGAGTGTTCAGCTCTGCCTGTTAGTTCATCACCATCTTCCTCAGTAAGCCTATTTCTTGATGCCAGAAAATTACATGTGACATTGATGTTAAAACCCTAATTGTGGGTGGCAAATTCTGCCTTTGTCTTCTCAATGCCAACATTAACCAATAAATCTGGTATGTTGTGGTGTATTGTGATATGTGATATGGTGTGTATGCATGTGTATAGAAATGTATTTACAATAGATTAAAAATCTAGATGGAAGTGGTTTTAGGGGGCTAAAAAATTGTTCTTTAGCATCATATTTTGTTTTCATTCGAATTCAAAGCAAGTTTGGAAGGAGATTTTCATAAATGGATTAAATATAAACAAATCCCAAACAGAATAAAATGGAAAAATCAAACCAATGGTGAATTGACAGAGGGAAATAAGATCTGGATTTTTGTGAGTGTTTTAGTTTAGTAATCACTGTATCTCTTAGTAATCACTGTATCCACAGATAAAATAATTTTTAAACACAGTTAAACTCTGACACAGGCAACTATAAAATGAACACATAACAGAGATTGTATTTAACCCATTAATTAATAAGAGAAACATTATGACATTACAATCTGTTAAAAGGAGAATCCAATGTACCACACATATCATTACTCTCTCAGAGATGCTTCAATGAATTTTTAAATAGATACCTGCTTGCCACAATGGTTGAGGAAAATCAATTGAATCTCCAACAGACAGCAATTGTTTCTATGAACAAGAATTATTTGCACTATTCTCAGTTTTCTATGATTTGAAGAACTCAAACAAAAATAGCTTAAAGACACTGTAGTTCACAAAATCCATAGAACAATGTAACCTCAACGAGAGTGGGTTAAGTAATACATAAGTTTCAATTGAAGATATTTAGTAAACATTTTGTTAAATTTCAGCCTTTCACCGTTTTTTCCCTAACAGAAGCTAAATTATGTAACAACAATATTCAAATGAGGTATGGATGATTTTTAAAATAAAATAAATTTATGAAAGTGAAAACTCTTCTCTCTTTTATTTCTAATTTTTTTTTTTTTTTTTTT
>JAQZBX010107395.1:0-10657 GCA_029593785.1 Cabassous unicinctus
AATATAGACGGAGAATGGGAAATCACTGAAGAAGAAGTATATAAAAGAAGAGACAAGCTGGCAGTACCTAAATTAAAAAAAAAAAGAAAGAAAGAAAGAAAGAAAGAAAGAAAAAAAGGGGGGGGGAGAGGAAAGAGGAAAGAAAAGCAAGAGACAACAAATAAACAGAGAAAAACCAAACAACCACACAAGCAAACAGTCAAACAAATCTAAGGAAGAACATTGTTTCTTCTTGAGCCTTGTGGAACTACTCAGCCTTCTTGTGTTTATCAATCAGTTGACCTGCAAGGTTCTATCTGCAGGTTTTGATGCAGATTTTAGCTAATAAACTAAATTAAAAAGAAAAATTCATTTTTTTATTTTTTAAAGTGACTGTCTTCTTTTATTTATTTATTTATTTTTTTTGGCAAAATAAGGGACCCAAAAGAAGTTCTCTTCTAGACCACCTCCTTCACTGAGGGCACCCTAACTAGGCTCGTGGAAACTAATCAAGCACTTCCCACTTCCTGGCCTCCCGAGGGGAGCTGAAGCTTGTCTGTACAGAATGATAAAATTGGCTGACTCTGCCCCCTCTGGAGCCAAGCCTTAGTGTCACTGCGCTGCTGGGTAAATTGGGCTTCCTTAGTAGATTCGCCTCTCCCCTCAGCCTGGTGCTGCTTTGAGCCAGCTTATCTGTTCCCCAAAGCTATGAAGGGTCCAGGCAGCCAAATCCACAGAAAGGAAATCCCTCTCCAACTTCTGTCAGAACCCTCCCACTCTCGGAGAATGCTCCCTTTCGCCAGGTTGCTGGTGGGAATTCGGGCGTATCCCTGCACAGCTAGGTAAATCAACTTCCTCAGCAGATTCACCACTCCCCTTTGCCTAGTGCTGATTCAAGCCAGCTATTTTGTTCCCCAAAGCTGCAAGGGTTTCCAGGCCGACAAATCCACAGAAAGGGAACCCCTCTCAGCCCTTCTCCAGAACCCTCCCACTTTCAGATAATGCTCCCTCTCACCAGGTTTCCAGCAGGAGTTGTGGCTCAAACCAGCCTTTTTCCCTGAGGGTGGGGCTCAGCCATCTGTGCTAACCTCCATGGACAGGGTTAAAACTCATGAATCTCTACCGATCAATCCACATGGTTGAGCTGCCTCCAGATAAATGTCCTAAGCTTCTCACTCCATGCACCCACAGCACAGACCCCTGGGCAGGACCCTGTCTGCAATCAGCCATCCTAAGAGAGTGATTCAGCGAGTGCCCTCCTAAACCAACACCATCTTGCCTCTCTCTTCATTTCTTTTATACAGAGAAGTAGACGCACTTGTGCCTAATTTCTTTGTTATTAACTACCTCATCACTGCCTAAAATATCATTTTCCATTCAAATAGCAAACATTACATAACTGGGTGTACTCACTTTACATGGGATATTCCTTGTGGACCTATAAATATAAATTTAAGTGTCAGGTTTGCCATCAGATGTGGTTTCACACTGAATTGAGTTGAAAAATATGACGTAAGTTGCCATGTTTACATTCATTGGTTTCACGGATAATATTAGATGAAAATTTTCCTGTTTTTCTGATTTCTAGCAATCTCTTTACTCTGACAGGAAATTTGGAACTCTTTCTGTTTAAATTTTTTATTGAAGTTTATCATTCAGTCATGATCATCCATAAACAATAAATATATAATATAAGTTGTGAATTTACAAAAGAAACATGAATATCATCATACATGGCTCTCATACATTACCCCACCACCAACACTTGGGTTGTTGTGAAACAATTGTTATGAACTATGAAAGAGCATCACCAAAATATTACTATTAACTGTAGCCAATATCTTACATTTTTTTGTGTTTTTCTCCTAACCCACTGGTAAATGATATCCTGCATTAATATTATATACTTGTTATAGATCATGAGAGGATGTTCTCATATTTCTTCTGTTAACCGCAGCTAATCTTCCACCACAGGTTTCATTGTTTTTCAGTTCCATACTTTGTGTACTGCATTGGAAGTTTACCCTCAGTGGCTTTCATATTCATGACAGTTATGCTGTCATCAATTCAGTCAAATATAGAATGTTTTCACTACTCCAGAAGGAAAAATCCCTTACTCCCTTAACACCCCCTATTGTTGTCCCTTAGAATTGATATAATATCATCTTTGTCATTGTTGCAAAAATATTACAATATTACTGTTAACTATAATCCATAATTTACCTTAGTTGTAATTTTCCCATGTATAACCATATACTTAAAACTTTTTAAAGTAAGAACTTTCCTATACTATTAACCACAATCTTTATCAACCACCAAAGTTACTATGTTACACAGTCCTTATATTTGTCTAACCTCCTTTCAAGTAAAATATTACATCCAAAGATTATCCCTGTCAGTCACAATCACATTTATAAATCAGCAGTGTTACTTTCTGACCATCAACTCTATTAATTTCCACACATTTACAATTAGCCTTATTAAAAATTCTTTGTACATTACATTCCAGCCACCATTCTGAACTCACATTAAATTTCCTAGTGACTTATACTCTAGAATTTACTTCTATGAGTTTACTAAATGTTTTTAGTTATATTCGTGAGAACATACAATATTTTTTCTTTAGTGTTTGACTTATTTGACTGAACATAGTGTAGTCAAGGTTCATCCATGTTGATATGCATCCTAATTTCATTTCTTCTTACAACTGAATAGTCTTCCATTTTATGTGTGTACTGCATTTTGCTTATACAGTCATTGGTTGAAGGACACTTGGGTTGTTTCCATATTTTGGCAATTGTGACTAATGTTGTAATGGAATTGCTGGATCATACAGCAGGTCTATATTTAGCTCCTTGAAGAACTGACAAACTGCCTTCCACTAAGGCTGCACCATTCAAAATTCCCAAAACGAAGGACTGTTCCTATTTCTACACATCATCTCCAGCATTATATGTTTCTGTTTTTATAATTATGGTCTATAAGGTGTGAAATTATATCTCAGTGTAAGTTTGATTTTCATTTCCTTAGTAGATAATTATTTTGAACATATTTTCATGTGCTTTTTAGCCATTTTCATTTACACTTTAGAGAAATGTTTATTAAAGTCTTTAGCCCATTTTTAAAAATTGGGTTGCTTGTCTTTTTATTGTTGAGTTGCATGATATCTTTTCATAACATGATATCAAAACTTTATTAGATATGTGGTTTCTAAATAATAAAACTTCCAGCAGCCTTTTTTTCACAGAATTGGAAAGGCAAATTATCAAGTTTATTTGAAAAAATTAGAGGTCTTGAATAGCCAAAAAAGATCTTTAAAAAGAAGAATGAAATTGGAGGACTCTCATATCCTGACTTTAAAGCATATTACTAGGCTAGAGTGGTAAAAACAGCATGGCATTGGCATAAATATAGTAGGTTTGCCAATGCAGTAGAATTGAGTGTTCCACTAGATCTTCAAATTTATGGCAAAGCGATTTTTTGACAAGTCTGTCAGGCCCATCAAGCGAGGACAGAACATTCTATTCAATAAATGGTGCTGGGAGAATGGTCAATTCATGGGACAATCCTTTTCATGTATGTGAAGCCAATTTACAGATACTTTTTGGACCATGAAATGATAGTGTCTATAATTTATACTATAATGATTCTTATGCTGAATTGCATCATCTACAGTTTAAAAGACAGTGAAAAAAATTCAAGAGTAACTGGTTATAAATAGAAAGCATATTATCATTGAAAAGCATGTTGGATGTCCATATCACTATGTTCATAATTTAAAGAAGAACATGTCTTATTCTTAGTTAATAAGTGTACTAAAATATTTCTAAAGAAAACATTCAGCACTCCAATGTAGAATATTACAAATGTAGATAAATTATGTCAATTCTATGCCTATGACAATGTTCAAACTGATCCATATGAAATATTAATAATAAACAAACATTTACATTGTTATTCTTTGTGTAATTTAATTTTCACTAACTATAATTATAGGTCATGTCACCAGGATTCCATGGCTATAAATAATTTCACATTGTTTGTAGCAAGTTCAGCTTTCATTATGAAGTTGTCTTCTTCTGGGCCCTTTGAAGTACCTTTAGAAAGCTATTTGCTTGCTTTCTGTGCACTCACACTCTCAGATCTGTCCTCTGGAGGTGCATTTGCAAAGTCTGTACAAACAACATAGACTTTTATTTCATTATTACCTCCCTACTGACCAATCACATGAATTGATTAGATTCATTCTGAAACTCCCAAACATATCATTGTGATGATATGGCAATATTTATTCAGTATATAACTAAAGATGTAGAAAAATCCCCACAAAAATATAGCCTAAATGATACTTAAAACATTGTGCTAGCTTAATATCATGGGTTCCTATGAAGTTAGGTCAATTTTCACTACTTTTGCTGACTAGATCCTCTATCTATGTGAAATGACCTTTTATTATCATCATCCTAAAATTATACTAAGTGAAAAAATACCAGAGAAATTATCCTACATCACCTCAAATCATATTTGCATTTTGTTTTGCTTATTTTTATTTGAAAATTTGTGTATTTGAAGAGACGTTAAGAATGGAGTAAAAGTTACTCTTCTCTCAATGAAATTCACTTTTTCCTAGAAGGATACTTGTCCTTTGACTCCACCAGATCATTCTCCTCAGAACAAAATAATCAAATTTTAAATTATAAAGCGTGAGTTTGTAAATCAATCCAATATTTTAAGGACCTCATTTTCTAATAAGTTATGCAAAGAGATCTAATACAGTTCTATTGGAACAAACACATAATTGAAAACACTGTGGTTTAAATATATACTCAAATGTTCTCTAACAGCAGCCAGAAACAAACAAATTTTCAGAGACACAGTGCTGTTTACAATGTGGACAATGTTATCTTAAAAAAAAATTAAGATACTTGTAGCCATGGCATTTTAAAATTACTGTCCTGATTTTGAGGTTTCTAGATAATTTTTCTGGAATAAAGAAAAAATATACTACTTCAAAAGTATTTATTTATATTCATGTCTTATAATATTAACAGATGTGCAGCATTCCAGAATCATTTTTAAGGCTTCTCCCACTCGAATGTGTGTTTCAAATTGTTAGGTAAAGTTTCAATCAAGTTGGTACCCTTGTTCCACATGATAATTTTTCATTCAAATTAACAACAACAAAAAAATTCTGTGAATATTTCTGTGAGCAGTAAGAATGAGGATACACTCAATTATGCCAAAAAATATAATGCTAATGATTCATTCAATATATAATATGAAAAGATATCAAGTTAATCTCTCTTTTTTTTATTTTTTCTAAACCTATGACGTACATGGTAAGGCTAGCAGTCTCTCATGATTTTTTCTATTAAAAGTGAATATGGTATAGTTGCTTAATTAACTCTCAAGTTAAAGACTTTTCACTGTTCATATCTCAACTCAATTATCTTTTCCTCAACCATGAATTAATTGAATTCATTGCCTCCATGGAAGATCGCTGTTGCATCATTTCACAAAGTCATCATTTAATTTATTTTGTTGTGAATATTTGACTAATATCTAGCTCTACCCCTGCACTGACCCTGTTGTATGCATAAAGACAAGAATTGTCATATATGTACACATAAGTGGATCCTCAGGCCCTAATGTCACACCTGGAACACAGTTTCTTCTGAAAATATTTTATGAATGAATGGTGAGTAGTATTTAGTAACAATTGTTATAATTTGTATGCAGCTTTCTTTTTACTGGATATTATAAATGCATTACATATACTATGACATTTATCCTCATAACTACGTTAAGAGGCAGTTCCATTATCACCTGTAATCATTGTTGATTAAAAAGAAGCACATCAGTTCTAAAGACTGCTTAAGTCCAGATAGCTCTTAATAATGATACCAGGATTCAAACCTAAACTTTCTGGCTATAGAGTCCTTGTTTTGAAAAAATTTAGTATATAAAATGAAACAATAGCCTGATCTTTCTGCTTTGCTAATCACATTATCAGAATCAACATGAAGTAGTAAAGGACATTATATTATCTATTGTGAAAATAAGTGAAGAAAAGGAATCTATTTAAGAAGTAGAGTGTGTAGAAAATTAGTTTCAACTGCTTTTCAAAAATCATTCAAATGTTGATGCATGCGAAATTTATAGTTTTTGATCCTGACTGATGAATTCTGAATACATCAAAGGAAGAAGCAGAATAATAATTATAATAAGAATAATTATAATTATTATTAGAAGAAGATAGAGGATGAGGGAGAGGAAAGAGGTTTGCAAATGGCTGGTATGATTCTACTATGATTCTGAGTCGCACTACATTTCAAAGTGCAATATTAGAACTTACAATAGATATTTTCCTGACAAGTATAGAGTTATCAAGAAGGGGTGTATTTGTAGCCATAACAGTGAGTAAGATTTAAAAAGAAATATGGAACTCAAATTACTATTTAAGGCATAAAATTTTGTAAAGAATATTTCATCAAAATTGACAATTTTAAAAAGCCAATAATCTTAAAACCTTAACTTTTCATAAGCCCACCAAGAGATGAGATTGGAAACATCAAAGATTTTGAACACCAAAAAGAGTCAAGTCCTTTAAAGCAGAGATGGGAAAAATGAATTGTTTTTCCTTTGATAGAGGGTGGGAGAAGGAAGCAGATGGGAAGAATACAGAAAATATTATGTAATTGTTAATGCCAAGTTTGTTTTATGGTGCCAACTGGGAAAAACAGTCAGATCTAGAATCAAGAAGTTTGTGTTCACTCTCATTATCTCTCTGCAGGTCTCTACCAAGGGCTTATGAGGAAGACTAGGGCAGGCTTGGAGAACTTCAGACAAGGTCATTTTGCAATGCACAAAATGCCAAATATCTTCCTCCTCCTTTCTTAATCATGAGCTGCTATTACTTTATCAATTAGTGCTTTCTTCTTACTTTAGTCTGCCTAACTATAGTTAACATTTATTGAGATACCCATTCATGGAATTGCATCTGCTTTCTGACAAGATTCACTTGAATAGCAAACCTTGACTTCTTTATACTCTTTCCCTAATTACCCAACCATAGCTTACATCCTATAATTGGCTCTTTCTAAAAAAACATCTTACTTAGGAACTGCCCTTTCCCCATGGCATTTGTTTTTCCTTACTGCAGTGAGAAAACATATCATTAAATCATATATATTAGTGTTGGTATACGACTAATGAACATTGATAATTACTAGGTTAAACTATCTAATGGGGAGAATAAACAACATTTGTGGATAAATGAAGAATTGGATCACAAAGATAGAATCTATCAGGTAGTGTCCAATGAAATGCAAGGAATAGAATGGATACAAAGCACACACACAACACACAAAAACTTCCATCAACAGTATCATTGGAAGTGTCATTACAGATAAGAAAAATCAGTGAACTAGATGATAAGCCAATAGGAATTAAGCAAACAGAAAAAAAGCTAGAGAAAATAAACCCCTGAGAAATAGCATCCAGGAGCTGTGGTACAATATCAAACAGCACATTATACATTTAACTAGAGTACTACAACAAGAATTTAAAAGGATTCCATAAAAATAAATATTTAAGGTGATAATGACCAACACTTTTCTGAAAATAAGGAAAGGTATCAATCTAAAGTCCATGAACATTAAAGGACCCCAGTAATCTTAATTTCAAATAAAAAGTAAAATTAACAAATAAATCACATCCACACTCTTTGGTCTCACAGCTGAACACAAAGACAGGTAGAAAATTATGAACGCAGTCAGAGGATAATACATTTAACATATGGAAGAAAAATCATGAGAATTCCACCAAACAGTATAAAAAATGATCTTAACCTGAAAACATATTGATACATATTAAAATACTGAAAGATAATAATGGCCTTTTCATGTTCATAACTCATTGAAATAGGTTTAAAGTATAAAAACTAAATAAGGACTTTGTCAGGAAAATTAACACAGAGACATATATAGAAATAATTTATAACAAGCAGAGTTGTGCTTCAAAATTTTTCTTGGCAGAAGAAGTAGGATAACCTAGGAACCTTGGGTCTACTCAAAGAAATAGTAGCAAAAATATAAAACTGAAGGTAAATATAAAAAAAATAACAGATTTTTATCCCAACGTTTTAAAATAATTGCCTAAAGGAAATCTATGTTGATGCGTTGCAGGGCTTGAGTCACATATAAAAATACATTTAAGACAAAAATAACAAAAACATTGGGAAAGACAAATTTGATTTCCATTACTCAAAGGCAAATAATCCACAGAGCATGATTCTGAAAACCAAAAGACAACATTTCCAAATAAGAAATGACAGAAAGTTTGACACTATAATCACCTACACATATTTAAAAGATCATAGTTAAATATTATGAATATTTTCGCTGTTAGCTTTCATAATTTAAATTACATATATTATTCCTTAAATTTCTCACACCAGAAAAATTAATAACCTGAACAACTCTATATCTATTCATGAAATTGTTTTTTCGTTAAAAACCTTTCACATGACAAAATTGTGGGAATTATTTCACAATATTAATATGTTACTTTTCCCTTAAACTAAAATGTGGAGAGAGACTTATGTGAAATTTCTTCAACCACAGAGAAAACGACAACCTCTTGGGAGATAGCAGAGCAACAAAATAGAAGAAATTTGGGTCCCAAGGTTAACTCATGGAAAAGAGTCACCCACAAAGCCTAGTGAAGTTTGCACTGTTACTTCCAAGGATGATATTTTCTCCTTTGTTGAGTCACACTGTTTCTGAATCCCTTTCATACACAAGCACAGGCTGTACCTGACTCATAAGGTTCTCTCTACATACCAATCACATCACCTTTTAAATATTTCCTTCCTTTACAGAGTTCTTTCTTTCTTTAAATAGGATTATATGTGTATATTTGGCAAAAACCTAGCTGGTATTTCCAAAGTCATGGTCTTCTGCACCTCCAGAGAATGAATGCTAGCAATAAATCCCTCTCCATAACCCCTGTTGTTTTCTTTATTTTTAAAAACATAATAAAGCAATTGTTCTATTTTTTCTCTAATAAGGGTAGCATAATTTTGTAGAAAAACAGTCATATCATAGAGTTGTGATTAAGATTGTGAGCTCTAATTTCAGATGGTCTGGCTTAAAATGAGAGCTTGTTCTTGAAGTCATTGACTGACCATGAACAAGTTCTATAGTCTTTCTGTGACCCAGCCTCATCATCTGTAAAATACATCCTTTTAAACATATTCATGAGACTCTTTTATTAGTCCTGGGGATGTAGCATTGAACAAAAAAGGTAAAAAACCTGTGCTCATAGAGCTTTTACTGTGGAGGAAAAACAAGAAGAAAGAAAAAGCATAAGCAAAGTATATAGAATGTAGAATTGTAATTACAATGGAAAACAAATGCAGCAGGGAGCAGATGAAATTTAACTAGGGTTGTAAGGCATGATCTTTTCAGAAAGATAATGAGAAAAGATACATGAGGTTAATGGGTTAAGGGATTCCAGGAAAAATAAAAAAATATGAATAAAGTTCAGATAGTATCAGGACTAATGTGTATAAGGAATGTGAGGAAGCCAGGATGGTCTCTCTAAAGTAAGCCTGACAGAATCAGTGATAAAGGATGACTTGATAGGAGTAAGGAGGAGGGGCAAGATCATTATGGAAATGGAGGCTCTTGTAAAAATTCTGAATTTTACTTGTAGTGTTTTGGGAAATCTTGAAGGTTTTCTGAAGAAAAGTGACATGATTCAACTGACTTCTTTTTTTTAAAATTAATATCACTCTGATACTGATGGCTCCTCCATTAAGATTAGGCTCAAGGGGAATAAAGAAGAAAACAGTGAACAAATCTAACAACAATTAGCAATAATTTATAGACTAATATGCTGATGGCCTGGGTGGTGATAGAGGAGATATTGAGAAGTAGCCACACTCCTAATATATTCTATAAGTAGAATCAATATGAGATGCTGATGGACTGGATGTGAGGAATGTAACATATACAAAATTCCAGTATGATTCCTAAGTCTTTGTCTTACAAGTATGAGAATGGCATTCATTGTTTGGAGATTAAATTTTAGATATTGCAAGTACCTATCTAAGAGTTATCTTGTGAGGATAAACCAGGTTAATAATAAATCTTAAACCCTTTGAATATTGTCTGACACTCAATAGGTGCTCAGTAAATATAATTCATGTTTTATTATTATTATATAAAACCAATAATTTTATAAACAAAAATTATTGTTCAAGCTTTGTCATACTATATTCCAGTCTTATTTTCTTCTTCATTATTTAAATACATGGACTTTTACATGAATAGATTTGTGATATAGCACTATGAACAAAAAAATTTCAAATGTGATTAAAAGGGGAAATTTTAGGTAGTATATATATTAATAGAATTAAAAATTGGGAAGGTTTAAAACTAACACTGAACCCTAATAGACTATAATTTATAGCACAATTAAAATAATATTGCCACATTACATACCACACTAATGCAAAGTATTATTAACAGGGAGTTTATTGGAACTCTGCCCCTTATGCATAATTTTTCTCTAAACTTTCAACTTCTCTTATAAAAATGAATAAATAAATATAAGTATATATAATATAAGCAAGCAAGTGAGCTTTGGGGAATTCTCAGCAAAAAAAAAAAAT
>JAQZBX010107396.1:0-10659 GCA_029593785.1 Cabassous unicinctus
ATATACCCATATATTAGCTCTTTTTTTTTTTTTTTAAAGACTTATTTATTTACTTTATACATTTTAAACCCCCCCTTCCCCATTTGCTGTTTTGTGTCCATTCGCTGGGCAATTCTCTGTGTCTGTTTCCTGCCATCTCTTCTCATCTTCCTCCTCCTGTCTTCACCAGGATTCGATCCTGGAGACCTCCAATGTAGGAGAGAGGTGTTCTGCCACCAGCGCCACCTCGGTTCCTGGTTTTCGGAGCATCTCGTCTTGTCTCTCCCCTGCGTCTCTCTCCTGTTACGTCATCTTGCTGCATGGCTCCCGGGGCCTGGCGGCTCACCGGCACACAGAGCCTGGCAGCCCATGCGCCTTCTATATATATATTTTTATTTTACCGGGAGGTCCATGGGGATCGAACCCAGGTCCCTCCATATGGCAGACGGACGCCCAACCATTTGAGCCACATCCGCCCCCCGTATATTAGCTCTTTTAATTACAAACACTATAATGTGCTTTCATCATTTCTGTCCATTTCTAAACATTTACAAACAACCTCAAAGGGATCTTTAGAAGTTTTTTTTTTTTTTTTTTTCTTGAATTAACCTGGATAAACTCCACTTAATCCTTGTGTAGTAGAAGCCCAATGCAAACTATTCTGCTTGATTGTGTGTTTTTGTAAGTTTGAATCCTGATTTATTGTTGCTTCATAGCTCCGCTATTTTCTTTTTGGCTTTTCACCTTTCACCTTGGAGCGTCAGGATATTATTCCTGTTTCTTAATGAAGTTAGGGTTTTGTGTCTTACCAGGAATAGAGGTAGAGGGCCATTTGGTATATTCAGTTTACTTCTGATTTTGTAATGAGCTCTTGGAGTGACGTGGGTAAGTTTTTTCATTTCTTTTGAACTTTTTTCTATTTTTGAACAGAGATATCATGCTTATTGATGAAGTACTTGGAGAGTCTTAAATATAAAGTAAGTAACTAGGGAACTACAAAATGTGATTATGTGTGAATGGTTGCCTGGTCCAATCAGGTACTCAATAAATGTTGCTGAAGTAAATTTAATTGAGAGTTTAAATACCCATAGTTCATAGCAAAGCATTAGAATCCTGATTGCAACTGGTGAATTTAAAAAATATATATCTTTGCTGTTTCCATTAGAATTTTAGGGCTTCATGTTTGAGTATTTATGGTTCTGGTTCATTCATCATTTGGTTAGCTAAGTTCATCACCATCCTGCATGGGCAGGGCTTGGGATGACTGTATTTTGTTCCTTTGAACCACAGTGGTTAGGAGAAATTCATGCTGGACTAATTTACTTCCTGCAGCTGCCATTTTGGGATTGCAGTCCAATTCTAGGGATATTTTCTGAAACAGAAAAAGTGCGGCTACTCTTGTGGCTGTTCAAGGAGCTTCATGGCAAACTTATTGTGTGATGGTCTTGTGGATCAGCTCCTGTCCGCTTAGTAGCTTATTCCATAGGTATTGCATTTGTAGCATATTGTATCCCCACTATAGCACTGTGTGATTAAACAGCATATTATTGGGATTACTGTTCTCTTGAGAAGTCTTTGAGATTGACCAGAGGTGCAAAATGGGATGACAGATGGTTCTGGAGGGTCAAGAGAGCAAGTTTGGCATTAAGCTGCTTCTCTTGAATCTAAATTGTTGGTTCTTTGATAGGAGCCATAGACCATTAGAGCTGAAGGGCACCTACTGTGGCTCATCTCTTAAGCACCGTTGAATGGCAGAGGAGGAAATAGGGATTTAGGTCAGTTCAGAAAACATTCATTGAGCACCCACTCTTTGCTAGGTGAAGGGAGGAGCTTTGAAGAATTATCTCTACAAAGAGCTTATAGAGCAGTAAAGAGCATAAACATACTAAAAGCTAATTTAAATTCTCTGGAGAACACGGGGAAGAGGTGAGTGTGGAGGCAATAGGGGGAGCACAAAGGAGGAGATTTAGCTTAGGTGGTGGAGGAGGCAGCAGGAAAAGGCTAGGGAAGGTTTTATGGATGAGAAAACCCAAACTGAATCTTAAAGGATGAATAGGAATTAGCCAGCGGAATGAAACTCTTGTTAGGAGACTGGGAGCATTCTGAGAAGAGAGGAAAATATGAACAAAGATAAATTGGCTTGAAACAGCATAATCTGTATCTGGAAATTATAGGCAGGCCATTATTAGCAAAATGTAGAGTAGAAAGAGAAAGTGTTGAGAGAGAAGGTTTTAAGGGAAATCCCCTTGAAATTTTATTCTTTCTTTCTTTCTTTATTTTTTATTATTATTATTATTATTTTAAAGATTTATTTATTTATTTATTTATCCCCACCTTGCTCCTTGTGTTTGCTGTGTCCATTTGCTGTGTGTTTTTTCTGTGTCTGCTTATCTCCCCCTTGCTGCGAGGTCCCGCTGCATCAGCCCACCGTGCCGCGCGGGCCGGCCTGCCCTCACAAGGAGGCCCCGGGAAGCGAACCCGGGGCCTCCCATGAAATTTTATTCTTTAGTCTCTGGAGAGTCACTGAACAGTTTTAAGCCAGGATATGACATAATCAGATTTGGATTTGGGGAGAATCATTGTGGAGGATGACTTTGATAGGAAAAAGATGGAAGAGAACCAGGTAGGAGGCTCTGGCAATCATCCAGACAAGAGATGATGAAGCATGGAATAGAGCAGTGGTGGGAGGTAGCACCAAGGATGGAGCCTTGGGGAATGGCAGCATGTAATGGGCAGAGAAATCAGAAGAGAGTGTCAAGAAGAAGAGAATTTCAAAAAGGAATGAGTGATCAGTGGTGTCCAATACAGCTGAGGGATCCATTTAGATAAAGACTGAAAAGTGTCCAAAGCAGTGCTTCTCAAGGTGAGGTCCATGGACCAGCAGCATTTGCAGCATCTGGGAGCTTGTTAGCTCTGCAAATTCATCATCCACACTGCAGACCTAGTGAGTCAGGATTTCTGTGGCTGGGACCCAGGTGTTTTAACCAGCTTTTCAGGTGATTCTTGTGCCCACCAAAGTTTGAGAGGCATGGTCTGGATATGAAAATGGTTATTGATGACCTTGACATATTTTCATTGGAGTGGTTGGGGCAGAATCAACATTACAGTAAGTTTAGGAGTTCACGGGAAACGAGAAAGTGGAGATGATACAGTCTTACAAGAAACTTGGCTAAGATAGGAAAGAGAGAAATATGGTAGTTGTTGGAGACAGATGGAAGTCAGGAAAGCACGTGTTTGTGTGGTAGAGACTGGAGCATCTGTTGTTGAGCTAACAGGAGTAGGGAGATTGAGGCCTATGATATGGAAGCTGGATGACTGATGATGCTGGACCTGGAGGAGGCTGATGGGGTAGGAAAAGGAGATAAAGTGACTTGAATTTTTAAATCAAATTTTAAAATAGTTTAGGCTCTGATAATCTGCTCTTGCTGTTTTATGGTTGGAGAGGGGTTATATTGATTATAGATTGATAAGTAATTCATAGAGACAAGATAAGAAAAAGCAACGAGCTCTTGCCTGCAGTTTATATGTAGACTGCAAGGTTGGTCCAATTGACCAAATTAATCCAGGGCACCTTCAAGGCAAAGGCTTATAAAGGTGTGGAAATGAAAGAAATAAAGATCGATTTCCAGCGCACAGGGTTGACAATTTAATGTTTCCTTATTTTTTTTTTTTTTTAAGAAAAAAATAAATATTTGGAAGACAAATATCCTTGTATAGAAAGTGTCTGAGCAATGGGAATTATTGTAGTGTGCTAGGTGGTGGAATCAGAGTGGCTAGGTGTGGTGAGGCTTGGCTTTCAGTCCTGGCCCTGTTTTTCAAGGTTCCTTTGAGAAGCCTCCCTGTATATTAATAAAAGCCTACAGGGAGCGGATGTGGCTCAAGTGATTGAGCACCTGCCTCCCACACGGGAGGTCCTGGGTTCGGTTCCCAGGTCCTCCTATAAACAAGGACAAACAACAAGCAAACAAAGAAACCAACTCAGGGGAGCTGATGTACCTCAGTGGTTGAGTGCCTGCTTCCCACATACGAGGTCCCGGGTTCAACCCTCCATCCTGGTACCTCAAAAAAAAAAAAAAAAAAAGCAAAAAAAAGCCTGCAGGCATTGGAGGTACACATCAGGTTTGAATTCTCATCTCTTAACTGTGTGGTCTTGGGCAAATTACTTAGACACTGAGAAAATTGTTTCCTCATCTGTAAAATAGGAAGATTGTTGTGGCAGTTACCTGAGGAGGTGTGTGTAAGCTGTCAGGGGCACCACACTAGCCTAGCCATGACAAAGCCTCAACAACTGTGTGAATGATTATAAAAATCATCGCGTGCCTGGGCAGGCCATTGAATATCGGAATGTTGCATTTTCCTCATCTGTGAAAAAGGGCGGATCATAGTGCCCTCTCATTTATGGGGTTTTAAAAAGAAAAAAATGAGCTATTTATGAAATCACTTTTATGAAATTCAGTGCTTTGGAAGTGCAAGGAATTACTTTCACGATGTTTGCAAATACTGAGGAGACTTCAGTGGTCAGAGGTTGGTTGGTTAACCCCTTTTGTCTTAGGTTCCTAGTAAATTCTCTAAGGGAGAAATCAGTCAGTCAGTCAACAACTACTAATTGAATACCTAATATATGTAAGATACTATTCCAGGCTCTGAGGGAGAGCCAAAACAAAACAAGAGGAGGAGACAAGTCCTTGCCCTCAAGGAGTTTAAAGTTTACCCAGAGGTAAGACATTCCAGGAAGGAAGCAATTCAGGCCAGAGGAGTCCAAACTTAGTACACAGTAAAGTTCTTTAGAGGAGAACGATAGCCTCTGCAATGTCTTTCTCATGCAAATGCCCAATATTTGAGAGTCTGCAGTGGTGCCCTTGGAATAGGCTCCATGGGGACACAGTTAGGGAGTTGATACAGCAGTCTGAGTGCAATGATTTTTCTCCGCCTCTTTAGGTTTCTTAGTTAGGAGTTAGCTGTCTGGAATTGTCATCACTGTCAGTTGTTTACTTAGAAATTATTTCTTCCTCCACACTACTTCTTGCCTATGCAAAAAGTGCTGGAAGAATTCGAAAGAGGCTATAGCAGGACAGTGTTGCAAGCTTATTATTTTTTTTTTTTCATGGAAATTGAGTGATCCCTGCATTGTCTTCTTGGAAGGAGCCACATTGGTACTCTTGGGTGAAGTCTGGATGTGTCCCTCGTATCCTATTATTCCCAGTTCATCCATGAGGCTCCCCTGGTTTCTCAGCCTTCAGGATACCCAAACTTCATTCTTGGGTGACCATTTCCCAACGTTCCCTGCCGCCTTTTGCCACAGTGCCCACTTGGCAGGATTATCTTCCAGGCTACAAGGCATATGCCTTCTGCCACGCGTGATTGTCCATCTTAGGTTTACCGTGTAACTGCCTGGTATTTCCCGCTGTAGACCTGCTGCAGAGTTGCGGGTGCCTAGGCGTGGAACTTCACCCTCAGCCTGTTCCTTGCTGTGAGAGCTCTTGGTTGCTTCCACCGCAATTGCATGTTAGTTCAAATGGTAACTTGTACTTTTCCGAAAGCACAGAGTGGTCAGTAGGTGGGCAGATAGCACCAGAACATGGGAGAGGCTCCTGAACGAGAACCCACTCTAAAAGATGATTTGATCCTGGCCTCCATGAGAATCTAGTATCCATTTTACCCCGAAATTTCTCAGAAGGACTGTTGAGACCCATGGCTACACATGCTGCCACACAGCCATTTTGCTTACAATTCTGATTGCTGTTGCCACATCCTGAAGTCACCCCAGCCAGCAGGGAGAGGGTAACGAGGGCGAGGTGGTGAACAATGCACCATTCACAGGTTATAAGGACACACTTGTCTCATGTGCCAACCAAAATGGTGCTGGGAATAAATGTCGCTCTATCGTCTTGCTTCAGGTGATTAGAACCAATTAAGAGGGTGACACATAGTAGAGATGGGGAAAGAAAACACAGTGGGTGTTAACTTTTTCCCCTTGGCCCAAGAGTGAGAACAAGTGTTTGCGAACTACCTATTTCCCAAGTCCACCTAGAAATTGCTGGATAACCTTTATCCGGCAATTTGACCTTTCCGGGCTTTTTTTCTTTTTTCTTTCCTTCTACTTCGTAGTTCATAAAACAACAAGGATGCTACCTGCTCTGTGAGAGTGATGTTGCCTTAATTACCCTAGTGGGAAGTGCTTTTCTCTTTTGCGACCTGAGCTGTTATTTCATGTCTCATTCCCAGGAAAATACAAAGCCTCTCCATTTGGTGTGAGCTCCGACAGGTGCCATTGTGAGCTTTCTGATAGAGAGGCCACCGAGAGGGCATCAGTGCCATTTTGATCTTTGCTGAGATGGGACGCTTTCGTGGAGTACCCTCTCAGGCGGGGAAGGGGGACTCTTTGATCTTGTTTCGCCTAACAGGCAGAACCCTCGTCTCTGTTTCCTCTAAGGACAAAAATAAACAAGAGAGGCTGAGTTTGTGAACAGCTGCATAAACAATGCAATTTGGAAGTATGCAAAAAATATGTGAGTTATATATACATTCTCGCATATATCCTCTTGATCCCATCTTTTGCGTCCTCTGTGACCATCACTTGATCTGAGAGAGATTTCCATCTTATGCAGTGAAATCCATTCCCTTAATGCTCCAAGGGGTTTAAGGCCTCAGAGCATTCGGCCAGAAGCATTTCTTTCCCCTGGACATGGCCCAATTCTGGGACATTCCATCACATATAAAATAGCCCTCCTTAATTGATACAGAGTAGGCTGCTCTCGATCTGGAGGGTATCACCCCGTTGATTTTCTGGTAGAGGTGATAAGTTTATACTTGGATGATAGAGTCTTCAAGCCTAAAACCAAACTCATCTTCTCTCCTCTGCCCCTCCCTCTCTCTGACCCCATTATTCAGCCATCATTTCTTTAATGGGATCGCCATTTGCCTGTTCACGCAGGCTTCAAGCCCTGGAATTTTCTTTGTCTTCTTCACTTCCCACCTCCGATTAGTCTCCATGAACCATGTTGTGTTTCTTCTCATTGACGATACTCATTGTCATTTCCTCATTGACACAGAGTTTGAGCTATTATTACCAGACAAGCAGAACAGTTTCCTAATTGACAATCTAATTTTACATTGATGAAAATGATCAGTAACAAAGGATTGTTTTTGTAATACACATGTTCGAGTAGAAAGCTCAAACATATCCTTTAGGCACATAGAACAAGCAATGACTTTCAAAAGGCAACAGAGGTTAGAGTTTAGAAACTCTGTTTTATATTCTGATGCTAATCTCTTACTATCTTCCATGACTTTTCACCCCTCACCTGTCTTGCATGTTTTTTTTTTTGTTATTTTTTAATTTAAAATTTTTTAGGAGATACTGGGGATTGAACCCAGGATCTTGTACACAGGAAGCAGGCGCTCAACCACTGAGCTACATCCACTCCCTAGTCTTGCATGGTTTTGTCTTTATGCCTCCGTTCTGATGTTCCCTCCATCTGCTTGCACATGCCTTCTTTCCACTGATCAGAATCAGAACTGAGAATTGATTCCAGCTTCTCTTCCATCTCCTTCCCTGAGCCCTCCACGCAGATGCTTCTCTCCCTCTGCTGAATTTCTGGAACACTTTTATTCTTTATTCCACCTTTAAGTTACTGCCTTGTTTTATAGACAACTGTGTGCATGACTTATCTCTCTCCTTACTTGACTATGAATTCCTGGACCAAAGAGTATTTGTCTTCAACATGCTTGGTACCTACAGATGCTACCTGGCATATGGTAATTCCTAAATAAATACTCTAAAAAATAAATGAGTTGTGCTAAATCATGGTAAGGACTCATTCATCTAATAACTCCTCTATCCATTATTTTAAACAAAGATTTATGGATCACTGCACTAGTACAAATTACATACATCTCATTTAATCCTTATAGCAGCCCTATGGCACGGTTATTACTTTTGCTCTCATTTAAATTCCTCCAGGGCTACCCAACTTAAGATGGCAGAACCTGGACCCAAATCCTGGTATGTCTGGCTCCGGAACCCACGTTCTTATTCCTAGCTGTATTGTCCCTTAGGTGCCTGTGGGAGATTGAGACTGGATCTACCCCAGAAAATCAGGTTCTTAAAGCTGGTCCATTCCTGTTTGTGTGCATTTATTGGGGTGGGCCCTTTCCATTAGGTTACTTCAGTTAAGGCATGGCCTGGGGTGGGTCTTTATTCCTCCTACTCGAGTCCTTTATAAGCAGAGTGAATACTGAGTGAGAGACACAGAAAGAAAGCCGTAGAAGCTGAGGGAGAAAGTCAGGAACAAGAAGCTGATGAACGAAACCTGGAGAGAAGGGAGAGCCCAGCAGATGCTGCCATGTTTCTTGCCATGTGACAGAGGAGTCCAGGATTGCCGGCAGCCGGCCTTTGGGGAGAAAGCGTTGTCTGATGATGCCTTGATTCGGACATTTTCCTCAGCCTGGAAACTGTAAGCTTGCAAGCCAATAAATCCCCATTGTAAAAGCCAACCCATTTCTGGTGTATACTGCTTTTGTCAGCCTAGCAAACTAGAACAGGGTTCTAACCTGGAGATACAAGGCGAATGAATAAAGCACAGTTCCTGGGTCGCAGGATCTTTCAGACTAGTGGGGGAGGCAGATGTGTTACACCACTTGCATTGCAGCCTAGTAAGTACCACGGGAGAGGCGGCTGCCATAGAGGTGCCCAGGGAGGCAGAGGAGGGGGCACACTGGCAGGGGGCCCTGCCCAAGGATGCGTGAGCATTGTCTGAGAGTGACTGCTTGGGAAGAGGATGGACACGCAGTTTTCCTCTGGGCAGGGCCAAGCAGCTTTGACAGTGATGGACTCTTAAGAGGGTGAGCTTGCCTTTCATGGCAGACTATGACATTCACCCTCTGTTTGGGAATTCTTATGGCTTCTAAGGTGATCGTAAGTGTACAAAATACATAAAATAGATGATGAGAGCTTGTGAACAGCAGAAACACCGGCAGGGAGATCAAAGAAGCAGTGTCTACAGGAATTTACAAAATCAGGTGGGAAAAGAGCATCTCTGAGTTTGTGTTGTTTTCAGCTATCCACGCCATGGAGTAAAACCCAGGAAGCACTGAGTGGGCATCTAATGAGAAAGACAGGTGGCCTACAAAAGGGAAGGGTAGAATTTGCTGGGCACACTCCTCTGCTCTTTGTCACGTTCAAGGTTAGAATCACCACGTTCCCGAGCTTGTTGGGTGGGACCGGAGAAGCCCCTTGGTTTAGGTTTCACATGTTGTAGGGCCTTTCTCTACAGAATCCCCAATGGGTGGTGCAGGGGAGAGGAGGCATCCTCAGCTCTGCTAGGCATCTGGCTCCTTTGATGGGTGCTGGTAATGCTAAAGCCACCTACTCAAAGTCCTCATTTCACACTCTGGAGCCAGATATTACAAATGTCATTTTCCAGATGAAGTCCCCTTAGGCAGCTTCCTATACTCCTCCTAAATCATATCAGACCAACCTCCGACCTCTTCAATGAACACATTCAATAAACCTAAATGGGCACCTATTTTGTGCATACTGCTATTTGCTAGAGTGACAAAGATAAGACACAGCTCCTTCCCATCTCCGACCTCATAGCCTAGTTCTGGGAGAATTTCTGAGATGACACCTCTCCCCCGTCTCATCACCCTCTTCTGGAAAGTTCTGCCATCAACAATTGGACACCACACTCTATGCACATCTGTTAGTGAAGCCTTGCACAAATTGCAGGTTGACTGTTCTTGAACAACCAAATTCCACCTTTCACCTTGTTTTCACCCCACCGACAGCTGTTTAATCATGTTTTCCATGTTATGTTTATCTCATTGATTATTCATTGATTCAGTAAACTTTGAGCATCTACCAAGAATGGAGCATTCTCCTTAATGCTGTTCCTACGATGCACTCAGGACTAAGACAGTTCTGGATTCAAGCTCAGGCCAGTAGGAAAGACATAAATAAACCAAAATTACAGATGTCTACCTCCTCCACCACACACTGCCTCCAGGGGCTTGATCATCAAGCTGACTAAGCCATAAACCTGTTTTTCTGTTTTGAAAACAGGAACATCTTTTAGTTGCTGCAATGACAAGTGAATATATTTTATGTGGTCATTGGTGCCCATTCACCATTTTGTAGAATTTATAACTTTGGAAGCACTAGTAAAGCTTAGATCTGTCTTAGGGAAACTTTTGCCAATAATCTTCTTTTATTATGCTTTTATTATGATCTGAAAAGTGCCTGTGACATGACACCAAAAGCCTGAGCAACTAAAGAAAAAAATAAATAAATAAATTGGATTTAATCAACATCAAAACTTTTGTGCATTAAAAGAAAATGAGGGAAGTGGGTGTGGCTCAGTGGATAGAGCCCCCATTTACCATATGGGAGGCCCGGGTTCGCGTCCCGAGGCCTCCTTGTGAGGGCACGCCGGCCTGAGCGGTGCGGTGGGCTGATGCAGCAACCTCACGGCAGGAAGCGGGTGTGGCGCAATGGATAGCGCACCTGTTTACCATATGAGAGGCCCCGGGTTCGCTTCCCGGCGCCTCCTTGTGAGGGCAGGCCAACTCGGGCGGCGCCGTGGGCTGATGCGGCAAGACCTCACAGCAAGGGGGAGATAAGCAGACACAGAGAAGACACGCAGCGAATGGACACAGCAGCACAAGCAGCAAGGGGGGGAT
>JAQZBX010107397.1:0-10656 GCA_029593785.1 Cabassous unicinctus
GCCTTCACCAGGAGGCCCCGGGAATCGAACCCTGGACCTCCTATATGGTAGACGGGAGCCCAATCGCTTGAGCCACATCTGCTTCCCTTCCCACTCATTTTTAAATTTAAGTAGCTGCATTTTAAAGAGATCTTTATATTTCAAAAAAGCATTACTGTTTGCCCTAAATAAACAATAACTCTGAAATGGACACAATTCAAACAAAATAGCTGCATTCGACTCTTCCCCCCACCCCCCCACCCCCATCCTGAGGCCTGATGGAGGCTCTGAGGCTGCACCTGCCCTCACGGCCGAGAGTGAGGGTCCGAGATGAACAGATGTTCTCCCTGCACTCTCTCCAGGGTCCCCACCCCAGGTCCTGGGACTGCCGGCAGCCCCAGCACAGGCTCCCCTGCAACGACCGCAGCCACACTCCCCCCCACACCCATACGCAGCCGGGGGCCAATGCAGGGTCAGCGCGGCAGGCAGGAGAGCAGAGCGAGGCCCCTGCTCAGCTCAGGCCCGGGGACCCCCACTTCTACCCCAAGGCTGGTCCTTGCCTCTTCACGAAGACACGGGGCTGCGTCCCTCCTTGGGACAAAGGCAAGTGCTCCAGGGCCATCGGGGTGCAGACCTGCTCCCCAGTACGAGGCCCTCCCTGTGGCACTGGGTTCGTGGGGCCTCCTGGGGGAAGCAGGGAGGTGCTCCATCCCTAAGAGCAGACACAACTCTAGGGAGCCCCAGTCCTCCCTCAGCAGCCCCTCCAAGGAACCCTGCTTCCTGCTAGAATCACGCAGGAGAGGAAGCTGGGCGGGGCTTGGATTCCAGAGGAAAAGGGAGCCAGGGATCTGGGAAGCAAGAGAGGGCTGTGGGGAGACAGATGGGGGTGAGGGGAGAAGTGAGGGGAGACAGCGGTGCAACGAGACGGCAGGGACTCCGAGGCGAGGGGCTGGGAGGAGGCCACGAGGGGGGCCTGGCGGGAGGGGGCAGGGCAGAGCGGGGAGGGCAGGAGGGCTGCGCGGGCCGGCACGGTCTGGACCCCGGTAAGCCCTCCAAGGCCGCTCCTGCTGCCCCCCGTCCAAGCCAGGGCTCCTCCACCTGCGGGGGCCGGCCCAGCCTCCCCAGCGGCCCCTGCGGTGGGACGCCTTCCATGGGGTCCTGACAATGGGGCCTCTGGGCATTGCAGGAGTCCCAGCAGGGGGTGTCGCACCCACCAGGCCGGAGCTGCCTCGGGGGTGGGGTGGGCACTGCGCTGGGCAGGAGAAGGTGGCTGCCTGAGGGGTGGACCACTCCCCCACCCTGGGGTCTGGAGAGTCTCCCCTCCCCTGCCCATCAGGCCCTCCAGGAGGGAGGAGGAGACGGGGCAGAGCCCCCAGCTCACATGGACTTGAGGTGGCTCATTCTCCACCGAGGGCGCAAGAGACAAATGGGGGGGGCAAGGGTCCAATGGAGGGAGACCCCAGGGCCTGAGAGGGTCCCTGCCCCCAGGTTCGACAAGACCCAGGTTCAAGGAAAAATGAGTGGGCCGGGCTAGCCAGGGTCCTCAGCCACCTGCACTCACAGGCCAAGCAGCAGGGGTCCCTGTCTGCTCAGGAGAACAGGCCCTGGGCTTTCTGGCTCTCCAGCCCCCAGGCTCACCAGTGGTTTCTAGAGGGCAGTCTGGGGGGAGCCCCTCACGCAGCTTCCCAGGAGTAATCTGCTGATACCAAGGTCTCTGGCTGGGGCCAGCAGGGGCCAGCCAGGGTCCCCCTGGGGTCCCAACCTCACCACACCCCCCGGGAACTCAGGCTGGGCCCACGAGGAATAGGGAACTGCTTCCCCCAAAGCCAGGGCCCAGCCCTGTGGAGGGGTAGCCCTGGGGCAGGCTGAGAGGCTCCAGGGGAGGGCGACCAAGCTGGTGGGGGAGGGAATCACCAAGAGCCCCGGGGAGGTGGGAGGAGGGACGTTGGGGCCCACTGGGAACTTCCCTATATGCAAGCTCGGCCCCTGGGGAACAAAGGGCCGTTGCGCTGCTCCTGGCCAGGCATCCGCCCGGTGCCCCTTTCCCGCCAAGCGCCCGGCTGGCCAGCCCGCCTGCGTCCTCAGCCCTCCACTCCCTCCAGCCCAGGCCCCCTGCGCTCACCTGGCCTCCTGCGGGGACCCCTCTGCGCTGCCCTCGGGGCGCACACCCAGCATCCATCCCTGGGGACAAGGAGCTGCCTCCCTTGGGCTCACCAGGGACTCTGCCTCGGGGGCGGTCCGCCCAGCATCCTTTAGTCCATTTGTCGGTCCTCTCTGCAAGGAAGGGGAGGAGGGTCGAGGGAGGGGAGTGGAGGGAGAGCACGGCCTCATTTCCATGCGGCCGCCCCGGGCCGTGAGGCCCTTGCCCATTGTCCGCCAGCCTGGCTCACAATCACAGGCTTTGTGGACACCCCTCTCCCTCTCCCGCCTCCCCCACTCAGTCATGGCAGGGGTCCCGCCCCCACCCCCACTTCTGCTTCCAAAGGATGAGAGCCCCGAGCAGTAGGAAAGCAGGGGAGGACGCACCCACTTCTGGCCAGGCCACCCAAGTCTGAGGGCATCTCCAGGTGGAGACCCAGGGCTCTGAGCTGGGGGGTGGGGGCGCACTGTTCTCCCAGCCACCCCCTAGTTATATACGGTGGAGCAGCCAGGTCAGGTGGGGCTCCAGAAGGAAGGGCGCCTGGGTCCTGGGCCCATGGGGTACCTGGGGACCCTCACCCCCTTTGGCTCAGGTGTGGCTGCCTCTCTGAGCTTCAGTCCCGCCATCGAGGGGTGGGGCAGGGACCCCTGTACTGAGCATGGGCAGACCACCACTGAGAGGAGCACCAGGGGTCCTGGGGGTGAGGCTGGGTGGGGGCTCTGAGTGCCCTCCATCGCCCAAGTCAGACCCCAGAGGCTGTGGGACAGGGGCTGCCATGGGACCCTCCCCCGGGCGCCCACCTGCACTGTGGTGCCTGACCCCCGACCTCCTCCCCAGCCCTGCCAGGCTGCGAGGGTGCTGAGGGGTCCCAGGAGGCTCCAGAGCCCCCCACTCCTCCCCCACCACGGAGAAGGGCAGAGGCAAGGGAGGCGGGGGCCAGCTGTTCCCAGATGTGGCCCGGCCCCTCCCCTTTCTGTTGGAATGACAGGCCTCACGCCCGGGAGGGGGCGGAGTGACTAGGCAGCAGGAGCGGAAAGGGAGGGGGCGCTGCCCGGGTTTCTGTTGATTTGTTGAATCCCACGCTCTCCGCAGTTTGCACGGAGCGCCGAGGGGAGGGCCGGGGGGCGGGGGCTCGGCCGCTTCCCTCCGGGCCTCCTTCCCCGCCGCCGAAGCCACCTGACCCGCCGGGAAGTTGCCGGCCCGCGGCGGCGGGTCCTTTGTGCGCCCCGAGGCGGCCCCCTGGAGCCGGGCGCCGCCGCCCGCACCCCGCGCCCCCCGCCCCACGTCCCCGCGGAGCTGGCAAAGAAATAAATCCAGAAACAAATCCTCCGAGTGCTCGAGCGAGCCAGGGCGTGGGGAGCTGCGGCGAGAAGGCGCGGGGAAGGCGAGCCTGGGCCCGAGGCAGCAAGTGCCCCCAGCCTCCGGGGCCCACGAAGGCCCCTGCGACGGGTGCAGAGGGCAGGCGGGGCCCCCTTTCCCGCCGGGCACGTGCTGCTCAGCTCCACCCCCAGCCCAGGGCGGGAAAGGAGGGGGCGAGCCCGAGCCCGGCCGGAGCGCACGACTCCCAGAGGCGAGCAGAGCCCGAGGACACGCGCCCGGCTCGGCTGGGCCCAGCGCCGCCCGCCCGAGGGACGGAGCGTGAGCTCCGGCCCCCTCCCCAGCCCACGGTAAGGGGGGCAGAACAGCGGCAGGCCTGGGAGGGCGTGACCCTTCCCGAGCCCCGAGCCGGAGGCCGCCCGGTTAGGAAGAGGGGTACTCCGCAAGAAAGATTCGGGATCCGAAAACCTGAGGCGCCGAGGCGGGGGTGGCTGAGGGGCCTTCCCCTCTAGAATGCAAATAAGCTTCAAGGGAGGTGGAAGTGGGGTGGTCGGGATAGGGGCTGGCAGTCTGCCCTCGCAGGACCCTCTGCCCCAGCCGACCCTGCGTGGGAAGAGGACGGGAAAGGCTGGACCGAAGGGGGCGAGACGTGGGCTCGGGTTCGGCTTCAACACCTTGGACAGCGGAGCCCCCGCCCCGCAGCGTGGGGACCCGCCCCCGCGCCTGGGACTCAGCGCCTGCGCCCGGCTCCGGGCAGGGTCTCGCAGCCGAAACTGAAGCTGCCTGAGGTGCCCCGCCCTCGACGCCGCGTGCTGTCGGCGCCTGCAGGCTGGGGGCAGCTGCCCGAGCTCGGGGCTGGGGGTATCGCGAAGGTTGCGGGGAGGGAAGGCTGTGTGTGCGAGGCGAGAGAGGAGGGCCATCTCTGAACCTGCCAAGAGTGAGGGATTGCGGCTGGGGACACTCAGGCTGGAGCCGCAGGAAAGGGGGAGGGGCGCCCGGCCGCGGGATGAGACCTGAGTGGGGAGCCGAGAGGGCAGAGCGACGCCGGGGGATCCCCTCCCAGCTGGCACTCCCGGCAGCCAGTAGGGCTGGGGGGCCGACAGGGGGTCCTGTGCTGGGGAAGGAGGCAGGGCCCGGCTCCAGAGCAGGGAGGGTCACCCGGCGTGGCTCCGAGGACCGATGGCCCAGGGGCTGGGTGGGCCCACGAGGCAGGAGAGGTGCACAGAGGCAGGCTGGCTGGCCGGGGCCGGGGCCTGGAGGGGTCCTCCTCGGTCTCTATGCTGGGAACAAAGGCCTGCAAGGAAGCCTGTGTGGCCAGGCGGCCCACCCCGGCCCTAGAGGGACGGACCCACCGCGTGGAGGGCTCCGTGGAGCAGGCGCTGGCTCTGCTGTTGGATTGTGGGGTGCTGTCGCCTGGGCTTCCGTGCTCCTTGTGGGCCAGGGAGCAGGGAGGCAGCCCTGACGCTTCTATCTCCCCTCCACCAGGGCGGGGAGCTGCTGGGCCTGCCAGTCCGGCGCAGTGCGCTCTCCTCGAGCCCCTTTCCTTATCGCAGGAGTGAGTCTGGGGGCCTGTGGGGGCCGCTCGGGGAGGCGGGGCCTGTGAGCTGAGCCGAGGAGTGTGTGGATGGGAGCGGAGGGTGTACAGGGGCCGTGAGTCCGCGGTGGGTGCCTGAGGGGGTGACTGGGCAGTGTGCGGGCGAGGTGTGGCTGGCGAGGTACAAGGTTGTGTGCAGATGTGCGGCCAGAGGGGCTGTGTGCGCATCCACGGAACGTGCGGGTGGGCTGCGGGGCCTGTGAGAGGTTTGTGCGCGTGAGAGACAGAGGTATTTATTTCCGTGGGCTTACGTGGGCCGCAGAGCCCCGGGTACGGTGAGGGCGCTCGAGGGCGGCGTCCGTGAGTGGAGGAGCGCGCGGGCGGCACCGGGCGCGCAGTGTGTGTGCGCGCGTGTGCGCGGCGCGCGTGCCCCGCAGTTCTCAAGGACACCTCGGGGAGGCGGCGGCGGACCCGGTGTCCGGGTGACGTCACCGCGCGTTCCAGTGATAATCGCCCGGTGCCGAGCCGAGCGCGGATACGCGCGGCGGCAGCGGCGGCGGGCGCTGGGACAGTAGCGCCCAGGCCGGGCTAGGCAAGCCGGCGCTGGGCGCCCGCAGCGGAACCCCGAGGACGCCTGGCTCCCAGCCTGCCCGCGTCGCTCGGGTGCTTGGCCCCTTTTGCATCGTCCTCCGCCTGCCAGCCGCTCACGCTTCCCTGCGGTCCCCGCGCCCTCCTCGGCGCTCCTCAGGGCTTCTCCGTCCGGGGCAGCGGCGTGTAGGACCCGTGGGCACCGAGGAGGAGGCGGGAAAGGGCGGCGCTGGGAGCAGAAGCGGTGGCGGCCGAGGAGCACCAGGTGGCGGCGGCAGCTCCCGCCCGGGACCGGTAACTGCGCTCTGGGCAGGGCTAGGGCAGCGCCGGGGCGAGCCGGAGAGCGGCCTCGCCCCGGTCTCTAGTTCTTCCCTCCAGGAGCGGCTCGCGCGCGGGCTGGACGTGCTCGCTGGGTTGTAAAAGAGACTGGATTTCATCTCCGAGCATCGAGAGTCTTTATTTTAACCGGGCTCGGTGCGCGCTCGTGGGTCGGGCGGGGGAGGGGAGCGCAGCAGGGGGAGGGCAGCTGCGGAGAAGCTCCCGCTGCCCGGTCGCAGCGGGCTCTGCGCCCCTCGGCAGCCCGCGGAAGGCGACACACGCGCGCACACAGCCGCTCGCTCGCCCACTCGGCTCCTGCGCCTCCCTCGCCGCGATTCCGCAGGGCTCCAGGCTCCGAGGACGCCCCGAGAGGCTTGCTTCCCCGCCCCCCCTGCTGCGGAAGGGAAGAGTGGGCTTCTTGGAGTTGGGGGCGGACCGGGTCTGGAGCCCGAGGAAGCACCGTCTGCTTAGTGCAGCGCCTCCCGCCCGCTGGCACCGCGAAGAAGTCGGAGCGTTCGCGCCCCCTCGGAGAGGACCCCCCGCAAGCGGGAGCCGCGGCCCCGACCCCGGCTCGGCCACTCGCCGCCCGCCGCAGCCCTGAGGGCCCCTCTGCGTGTTCACAGCGGACCTTGATTTAATGTCTACACAATTAAGGCACGCGGTGAATGCCAAGAGAGGCGCCTCCGCCGCGCCTTTCTCATGGAAATCGCCAGCGGGAGGAAGGCGAATCCGGCCCCCGGCGGCCCCTAGCCGCGGACAAATCCCGCGAACAATGCGCCCGCCCAGAGGGCGGCCCAGCTGCCCCGCCGGGGATCTGGCCCGCGGGACACAAAGGGGCCCCCACGCCTCCGGCGTCGCGGGGCGGATGGGGGCGACGGAGGAGGAGGCTACCGCCCGGGCGTGGTTGCGGCCACACGGCCCCGGCCCCCGGCCACGTGTGTCCCCAGCACAGAGCCCCGAAGGGTCCGTAGAGGGCGGCAGGGACCCCGGAAGGCGTCCGAGGAAGTGCGGGGGTCGGAGACAAAGGAGGGTCCGCAGGGAGCGGCGGCGCGGGGGGAGCCCGGCGGGGAGGGACGCGCCTGGGAAGACGCGGCGGCGGCGCGGGAGGAGGCGCGGGGTCCCGGCGGCGGCGGGCAGGGCGGGCGCTGTCCGCGGTGCTGGCGGCGGGGGCGGCCCCGAGGGCCCGGAAAGCCGCGGAGCCGGGTCCGGCCGAGTGTCCCTCTCGCCCAACCGCGGGCGCGCTGGGCAGTTGTCATAGCAACGAGGGAGGGGAGGGGTGGGGTGGGGTCTGAGGTTATTGCAAAATCTGCCCCTCCTCAGTCCTCTCGCCGCGGGGCGCGGTGTGGGGGCGGCGCCCACGGAGGACCCGGCACGGCCCCCGCGCCTCCGACCTGGGCCCGCGTCCACGGTCCACACAGGACAGGCGGGTGCTTCGGCGCGCATCCCGCCCCCAAACCTCGCGCTTGGCTGTGCGAGTCTGGAGGCACGAGAGGCTCTGCAGCCAAGGGAGAAAACGACAAATTCCAGGCCCCCCCCACCACCACCATCTGCAGCCGCAGTGACACCCACTCGGGTTTGCTGCAGGGATTTTTTTTTTCTGCTCTCGGAAGCCAGCGCCACCTGCCGGCGACCTGGCACCCCTCCGCTCGCTGGCACCTCCTCGTCCTCCCTGCCACCCGCCCCAGTCCCGCGTCCCCAAGAAAGGTCGCTCAGCTGCAGTGCCATGTGACCTCAGGGCAGACGGGCCAGCAGGGTGAAGGCTCAGTGGAGGAGAGCACCCCCAAGCACCCTCGCCCCTTCCTGCAAGCCCCCAGCCCTGCGTCTGCAGCTGTGCAGTTTCACCTCTTAACTGGGTCAAGGATGGAGAGCCCCCTCTGCCAGGCTCCCAGCCTGAGCAGGGGCCTGGATCTCCCCGGAATTCTCCCAGCTCCAGGCCCAGGGCACAGAGCAGACAAACCAGGACAAAAGGAGCAGGGACCACTTCGGTTTCAGTCACTGGCACCTCGGCACCCCCCACCCCCAGCCGAGGCGCCAGGGCCAGAGGTGCTCAGGGGAACCCACCTCCCTGCCTCCTCTTCTCAGCTCAGACCCTCCACCCCAAGACCCAAGTAGAAGCCCCGGGGGGTCTCCATCTTTGCCCCTCTACCCCTAAGTCAGGTCAGATCCAGAGACAGCCCTGCAGGACGGGTGGAGGGCAGCCCCAGCAAGCCCACAGCCCACAGCAGGGCTGGCCCACAGCCCGGAGCTTGGTGTGAGGGGCCCTTCTTTCCTGCTGGGGGTGGGGGCATACCCTTCAGACAGCGTCAGCAACCTCCCCGAGGGGCACCTCTGATCTTGGGGAGGGGGAGGAGCCCATCGGAGGCCACTCTAGGACCGTGCGGAGGGGACTTGGGGGAGGCTGGCAGCCCCCCGTCTGGCGGCATCTCTGCCAGGTGTAGGGAGTGTGGCCCTCCACTGGGGCTGCTCAGACCCTCCTTCGACCTCCAGCCTGGGCCTCCCCTGGGAAGGAAGGCCCTGCTCCTCCCCTGCACCCAGCTTTGGGGGCCAGGACCTGCCTTGCACCACCTCCCTTCCTGGACACTGGGCTCCTGGCGCCCAGGGGAGCTTCCTCACTGCCAGCTGGCCAGGCAATCCGGGCGAGGATGGGCCAGAGGCCCACGGCTGAGGAATGGCTGGGGCTCTGTGGGTCTCCAGTGGGGAACCCCTGGGAAGAGCTCCCTGGCCCTCCCCAAAAGAAGACCCAAAGGCACAGTGCCTGGGAGGAGGGAGGTGTCGAGGCCCCAGCAGGCAGGGGGCTCAGAAGGACCCTTGGGGCCTGCAAGCCCTCCAGGGTGGCAGCAGACCTTGGGGAGGCCCCGTGCAGCAGCCTGCACCCAGCAGCACCCCAAGTCCATGCTGAGCCTCCCCCTCCTTCACACCCACTCACACATTCATGCACACAGCACTCACACATACTTGCTCACACTCCCTCACACACACACACACTCGCTCGTACTCCCACTCGCACACCCTCGCACACAGCACCGTCTCCACTCCAGGGGAGGCGTGGGTGGGGCATCGGTCCAGGAGAAGGAGGGGAGGGGAGCCACAGCCCAGGGCTGCGGCCGCTTTACTGGGTGGAGCCGGCCTGGCAGACGCAAACATTCCCTGCAGCCAGACCGGGTCCACACGCGGCCAGCCTGGGCCGTCCAGCGAGGGGCCGTTCCCCAGCGAAAGGAGCAGCCGGCAAGCACAGCAGAGGGCCCTTCCAGGATGCTCCCCTGGGCTGAGAACTTTCCTGCCCCCAGGCCTCCTCCTCCTTAGGCCCCTCCCCTGTGGAGTAGCCCCCCTGCCTGCGGCGGCCACGTGGGCCCCTTCTTGGACGGGAGGAGCTGCAGGGACCCGGTGGTGGCCGGCCAGGGCCAGGGAGGCCGCTGCCGTCCTCAATCCCAGACCCCTTGGCCCCATCGACCTCACCAGCCCACAGCCCCCCATTGTGGTGGGCTTCGAGAAGCCCTGAGCTCCCTCTCCTCCACCCCAGACCCGGCCTGGGTCTTTGGCCAGGACAGAGATGAGGAGACGGGCCCTCTGCACCTGGCCACCTCCTGACAGGACCCATCATGTGGGCGCCTATGGTGGGTGACCCTCTGATGCCCACGCTGGGAGGCCGTGCCAGGACCTTGAGTGTCAGAAGCGCTCCCTAAGGGAGGGGGGTTTTGGTTAAAAGCAAGAAAATGGGGAGCGGATGTAGCTCAGTGGTTGAGCACCTGCTTCCCATGTACGAGGTCCTGGGTTCAATCCCCCGTACCTACTAAAAAAAAAGAAATCAAGAAATGAAAATGAAAACAAAATAAACAGCAAAAGAAAAAAAGGAAGACACAAGCATGGTAAAGTGCCCCTCCCCTATTGTTAGGGGCTGGGGGAGAAGATGGAGAGGGACCTCGCCTCCCAGAGCGAGGGGCGGAGGGGCCTGCGCCTTCCTGGGACCCCATCTTGGACATGGGTGGCAGGGCCTCCACGGACACACACTCTGGAACCTCACTGTCCCCAGGGGTGACTCGAAGAAAAACACCGGCGGAGCCTGGGTGCGCCCTCCGTGCTGGACATCCCCTGTGCCCGGCCCCTCCCCACCCCTGCACAGCACCAGGCTCCCCGGACATGTTCCATCCTCTACTAAATGGAAAGAATAAAACCACAGCGTCTCCTGGGGTACCCGGGATATCCTAGTGGGAAAGGGGGTAGGCGGGAGAGCTTGGGCCAAAGGAGATAGGGACCCCGTGGGGTCCCAGAGAGGCTGCCCCCCGGGAACCTGGTCTGCCCTGGCACCCCAGCCGTGTCCTGTGCAGGGACTTGGCCTTGGCCAATTCATTGCAGCAGCCACAGAGCCGGCTGCACACCTGCACTTCCGAGCTCCATATCCCCCACCCCAAAGTCTGCTTTCAACAAGTGGAGGCTTCCCTGAGCCCCACCTCGGCACCTTGCCATGGGGTGGCAGGGCGGTGCCAGGGACCAGGGACCCAGAACACAGTCAGAAGGGGCCCCTGCTCTGCCAGCCAGTTCCACAGACCCTCTGGTGGGGGTGGGGCCAGCTGGTGACAGAGGACAGCGGAGCCTCCCTGCGGCCTGGGCAGGGCAGGGCAGGGCAGTTGAGCCAGGTGGAGATGCACAGCCAGTCTTGCTTATTGGGGAGCTGGGCCCCTTTCGGCTCCTCGGCCACTTTCAAGAGATCCATTCAGACAGCCCCCAAAATTCCCAGGGACTCCCTGCAGCCCCTCCCCTCCCCACCTCCAGCCTGGCCCCC
>JAQZBX010107398.1:0-10658 GCA_029593785.1 Cabassous unicinctus
AAAAAAAAAAAACAAAAAAAAAAAACCACCAAACTTCCAGGGAAGAATTCTTTATATATCAAAGCTGGCATTCAAAAATGAGGGAGAGTTCAAAATATTTACAGATAAATAGAATTTAGGGTAGATTGTCAACAAGAAACCTGCCCTTCAAGAAATACTAAAGGAAGTTTTGCAGGTTGAAAAGGAAAGAAGAGAGACAGGGAGTTAGAGGTGAGTGTAGGAAAGAAGATTATTGAGAAAAATATCTAAAAAGAGAAATAAAAATAGCATTATATATATAAACCTAAAGAAAATATGGATAATGTAAGTAATTTCTTGACAGTAATAACATTGAATGTTAATGTATTAACCTCTCCAATCAAGAGACACAGATTGTCAGAATGAATAAGGAAATATGACTCACCTATTAGCTTTCTACAAGAAACTGACCTTAGACCCAGGGACACAAGGAGGTCGAAAGCAAATAGTTAGAAAAAAATTTACATGCAAACAATAACCAAAAAAGGGCAGGAGTAGCTATACTAATATATGACAAAGTACACTTTAAATGCAAAACTATTGTAAGAAACAAAGATATTCTATATTTAAAGAAGGGGTAATCTATCAAGAAGAAAGAACAATCATAAACATCTTTGTACCTAACAAGGGTGCCTCAAAATACATGAGGCAAACATTAGATAAACAAAGTGGAGAAATAGAGGCCTTTACAATTATAGAGGGGGTTTTAATACAACATTATCACCATTAGAGACAACATTTGACAGAGGGTCAATAAAGAAACAGAGACCTTGTATAATACATTAGAAGATCTGGATGTAATAGACATATACAGAATATTACTCCCACATACAGCAGGAATACATTCTTCTTCAGCACACATGGATCATTCTGCAGGATAGAACACATGCTACTTCACAGAACAGCACTCAATGAAATCAGAAAGATTGAAATGATACAAAGTAATTTCTCTGACTACAATGGAATGAAGGTGGAAATCAGCAAGGGGCAGAGAATCAGATTAGGCACAAAGATGAAACCTAAACAACATAATCTTAGAGTAGGCCAAGAGGAAATTGCAAAAGAAATCAGTAACTACCTTGAAATGAATGAAAATGACAACAAAACATATCAAAACCTATGGGATACAGCAAATGCGGTGCTGAGAGGGAAATGTATATCTATAAATGCCTATATTAAAAAAACAAAACAAAACAAAACAAAAAAACCATGAAAGAGCTAAAATCAAAGACCTAACGACACCTGGAGGAATTAGAGAAGGAATAACAAACTAACCCCAAAGCAAGTAGAAAGAAAGAAAGAACAAAGATTAGAGCCAAGCTAAATGAAATTGAAAATATGAAAGCACTAGAAAAAACTAACAAAACCAAAAGTTGGTGCTTTGAGAAGATTAATAAAATATACAAACCCTTAGCTAGACTAACAAAGAAAAAAGCAAGAAGATGCAAATAAATAAAATAATAAATGAAGGCAATATCAAAACTGACACTACCAAAATAAAGAGTTGATTAGAGGATACCTTGAAAAATTGTTTGCCATCAAGATGGATAACTTAGATGAAATGGACAAATTCCTAGAAATACGCAAGTTTCCTACATTGAAGAAAGAAAAAATTGATGAACTCAACAGATCAATCAGAAGTAATGAGATTGAATTAGTCAGAAAAAACTTCCCAACTAAAAAGAGCCCAGGAACAGATGGCTTCACAGGTGAATTCTACAAAACATTCTGGAAAGAACTAATACCAATTGTGCTTAAACTTTTCCAAAAATTAGAATTAGAAGGAACATTGCCTAACTCATTCTATGATGCCAAAACCACCCTAATACCAAACCATATAAAGATGCCACAAGAAAGGAAAACTGTAGACAAATCTCTCTGAAGAAACTTGATTCTAAAATTCTCAACAAAATACTCACTAATCATATTCAACAACATGTAAAATAAATTATACACCATGACCAAGTGGGTTTCATCCCTGGTATGCAAGGATGGCTCAACATAAGAAAATCAATCAATGCAATACACCACACTAACAGATCGAAAGAATAAAATCACGTGATCATCTCTATTGAAGCAGAAAAAGGATTTGACAAAATACAGCACCCTTTCCTGATAAAAAACTTCAAATGATAGGAATAGAAAGAAACTTCCCCAACATAATAAAGGGTATATATGAAAACCCACAATTAACATCATATTCAATAGTGAAATGCTTAATGCTTTCCCACTTAGATCTGGAAAAAGACAAGGATGTCCACTGTCACCACTCTTATTCAATATTGTGTTAGAAGTACGTGCTTGAGCACTTTGTCAAAAAAAAAAGATATAGAAAGCATCCAAATTGAAAAAGAAGAAGTAAAAATTTCAGTATTTGCCGATTACATGATTCTATACATAGAAAGCCCTGAGAAATATACAACAAAGATTCTAGAGCTTATAAATAAGTTTAGCAAAGTTGTAGGTTATAAGATCAATGTGCTAAAATAAATAGCATTTCTTTACACAAATAATGAACAATCTAAGGAAGAAAAAAATTACATTTACAGTAGCAACTACAAGAAGAAAATACCTAGGAATAAATATAACTAAATATATAAATGACTTGTATGCAGAAAACAACACAACACTGTTAAAAGAAATCAAAGAAGACCTAAATAAATGGAAGAATATTCCCTGTTCATGGATGAGGAGACTAAACATCATTAAGATGTCTACACTTCCCAAACTGATTTGCACATTTAAAGCAATCCCAATAAAATTACCACAACATTTTTACTGAATTGAAAAAGCTAATTATGAAATTTATTTGGAAATGCAAGGGACCCTGAATAGCCAAAGACATATTGAAAAAGAAAAATGAAATTGGAGGAATCACAATACCTGACTGTAAAACATATTACAAAGCTACAGTAGTCAAAACTGCATGGTATTGGTACAAGTATAGACATACTGACAAATGGAAAAGAACTGAGAGTTTTGATATGGATATTCACATATATGGTCAACTCATTTTCAACAAGGCCACCAAGCCCACTCAACTGGGAGAGAATGGCCTATTCAACAAATGTTGCTTGGAGGACTGGACATCAAAGTCCAAAAGAATAGGAAAGGATAACCATCTCACTCCCTATACAAAAATTAACTCAAAATGGAACAAAGATCTAAATATAAAAGCCAAGACCATAAATCTCCTGGAAGATAATTTAGGGAAGCATCTGTAAGATCTTTTAGTAGGAAACGGTTTCATAAACTTTGCACCCAAAGCACGAGCAACAAAAGAAAATCTAGATAAAAGGGACCTGCATAAAATTAAAAACTTTTGTACTTCAAAGGATTTTGTAAAGAAAATGAAAAGGCAGCCTACTCAATGGAAGAAAATAATTGATAACCACCTATCTGAAAGGTGCCTAATATCCAGCATATATTAAGAAATCCTCCAACTGGAAAATAAAAAGGCAACCCATTTAAAAAATGGGCAAGTGATTTGAATAGACACTTCTTCAAAGAAAAAATACAAATGGCTAAAAATCTCATGAAAAGATGTTCGAAATCACTAGCTATTAGGGAAATGCAAATCAAAACTACAATGAAGTATCTTACCCTGATTAGATTGGTGGCTATTAAGAGACAGAGGACTACATGTGTTGGAGGGGATGTAAAGTAAAGGGAACACTTGTCCACTGCTGGTGAGAATGTAGAATAGTTCAGCCATTGCGGAGGACATTCTTGTGGGTCTTCAGGAAGCTAACTATAGACCTACCATATGATCCAGCAATCCCACTGCTGGGTATACATCCAGAATAATTGAAAGTAGAGTCATGAACAGATATATGCACACCAATGTACATAGTGGCATTATTCACCATTGCCAAAAGATGGAAGCAACTCAAATGTCCATCAACAGATGAATGGATAAGCAAGTTGTGGTATATACATACAATGGAATATTACTCAGATGTAAGAAGAAATGCAGTAATAAAATGTGTTAACATGGATGAGTCTTGAAGACCTTATGTTGAGTGTAGTAAGCCAGGCACTGAAGGACAAATACTACATGACCTCACTGATATGAATTAAGCAAATAGAGCAGACTTACAGAGGTACAGATTGGAAGATATGTTTCCAGAAGAAAGAAAAGAAGTAGAAGTTTGTGAGCCAGTGCCCATATGAGCAAAATCTATGGTAAGGTGGAAGGGTGTAGCTGTGTAGTGAATGGGCAGGACAGTGGTGCAGTCATGCTATTGGGTTCAGTGTAGAGGGTTTGGGTTGGACTCTCCATGGAAATGTGGGGAGGGTTGGGGAGAGGAGCAGGTGAACTCTGTGAGTTTGCAGGTCTGTGGTTAAATCTGCAATATTGTAAATGTTCTTTTGGCAAATATGGAAGGGGAGGACTACTGATATAAGTTGTTTGATATGGGGGAATACAGGACAGGGTACACCTTGGGCAGGCTTTTATGGATTATGAAAGTGTTCATCTTGTCATAGTGTGTTATATCAGTGGGTAGAGACCCACAAAATAAACAAGAAAATATTAAACTCCCACCCTGGTGTCCTGCTGTGTTCTCAAATACAGGAGCGAGAGTATCCTGAGAACAGAGGCAGTGCCTAATGAAAGAAAACAGACCAATATATCATGCACTCAATATTATTGCAAGTAATTATGAATGTTATTCTACAAAAAGTGAAACTTAGTCGTTATCATAGGTTATGAGGGGAGAGATAGGGAAGATTGGAATAGATAGAACATAGGGCATTTTTAGGGCATTAGACTTATTCTGCACGGTCTCACAATGCTGTATACAATCCATTTAAATTTTGTTAAAATGTATAAAGTTGTATGGTTCAAAAGGTAAATCATTATGTAAATCATTTACTGTGGTCAGTAGCAATACTTCAATATTTGTACATCAATTATAACAAATGCACCATACTTATTTAAATGTTATTAATAGGGGAGAAGGGAAAAGGTGAGGTCGTTGGGTATGTGGGAATCCCCTATATTCTCTATGTGACTTTTCTGTAACTTAAAGCTTCTTTGAAGATAAAATGAAAAAGAAAAGACACTGGGGAAATATATGGAAGAAAATCTCACTGTACATGCAAGACAACAGATTTTACAGCAATGAAAGACATGTTGTCTACAAAAGTTTTTTTTATGTTTTTACATTTTTAATTTTAAAAATTTTTTAGTATTTTATGTTATTTTAAAAATTATCATTAATATTTCATTTTCTTATTATTCTTTGGTTGTTTTCTTGGATTCATCATTGTAGAGGTTTTGGATCACTGAAGAGTTACAATTGTGGCAGGGGAGGATCATTGGTGCAGGGTGTAGATGATGGAGGATGCATAGGGGGGGTTCATCTGGGCCATGCCTCTAAGGCATATGAATGTGTTCAAATGTTCATGAGGTGTTGTCACAGTGGGTGGAGATCCACACAATAACCAAAGAAATATCCAATTCCCATCCTGGGGATTTCTGCTGCATTCTTTAATGGGACAGCAAAAATCTCTGCATTACAGGGGTGTTGCTTAGTGAAGGAGGTCAGACCATTGTGCCAGGGCCTTCATATTGATGATTGTACTTATGAAACCTTTCTTTTGAAATTGAAACTTAGCCTAGTATTATATGTTGCCTAAGAGTTACCTCCTGATGGCCTCCTTGTTGCTCAAATGTGGCCTCTCTCTAAGCCAACTCAGCATATAAAGGCACTACCTCCCCTCAGCATGTGACATGACTCCCAGGGATGAGCCATGGCTAAGAGATTTCAAAGTGAGTTGGGAGGTCATTACAGCAGTTATGCTTATGTGCATCTCAGCAGGATCTCATTGACTATCATAGTAAATATTGCTTCAAATACCCATGCTCTTGAGGGCTCTAGAGATATCCCAACACTATAGGCATGGCAGACAGCTCAGGAGTATGGTGCCTTGCCAATGGGCCTTACCTTGGTATTTTTACCCCCCAGTGTGACAGAGTTGGACTCATTTGTGGTTTCCCTACACATGGCTCTTCTGCCCCTTCTATTTGAACCTATAGTTAATACTATACTTGATAAGTGTATGGCTAAAAGACTTAAATCTTTGGTCTGTCCATGTGACATTTAGGTCCTGAATCTCACCACAGTTGCCACATCTACTCTCCATTTCATTGGACTCACCCAGGACAGCTAATAAGATGATGATGATGGATAATGCCCGTTGCAAGGTACAGAGAGTTTGTAACTGCAAGCAAGATAGTTCCAACCATCTTCCCCATATGAACTAAGCCCCCTTTCAATTAGAGGGAGAATGGGCATCACCATCCCAAAATCCTCAATATTTGGGAATCAACAATGGACTAAAGTAGACTTACTATTATTCTACTATGGACTTATTGTTATTTTGGCAATGGAAGAACTTTTATCATTGATGTGGAGGCAGTGTCCTCCAGAGGTTCTGAGGGGAGGGAGAGAGAAAAATAGGTGCAACATGGGGGCATTTTCAGGACATTGGAAATGTTTTGCATGACATTGCAATGAATTATACAGGCCATTATATAGTTTGTCATAAGTTACAAAATTGTGTGGGACAGAGTGTAAACTATAATGTAAAGTATAATCTAAAGTTAGTGGCAATGCTTCATTATGTATTCATCAATTGTAACAAATGTACCACATTAATGAAGGATGTTGTTAACGTAGGAAAGTATGGGAAGGGGAGGAAGTTGGGCTTATGGGAATCCCCTGTATTTTTTACATAACATTTATATAATCTCAAGTTTCTTTAAAATAAATAAATAAATAAAAACTTTTCATTCATTTCATTTTTTTGTTCATGATGCAACATGTAAATATAATTGATTTTGCATATAAATGTATTCTGTAGCCTTGCTAAACATGTTTATTAGATTTAAAATTTTATTTATGGATCCTTAGAATTTGCATGGTCTGTGAATAGTGGTGTTTTAATTCTTCCTCTTCGATGTAGTCTTTTCATTTTTTTTACTGTCCTAAATTCCATTGATAGAGCCTTCAGTAAAAGTTTGAATAAAAGAGACTATAATAGAAATCCTTCTTTTGTTGCTGACTTTAGAAGAAAGGCATTGTCTTTCACCATAAATTTTGATTCTGTGTGTTCTTGTATATGACCATTATTAGACTGAAGAAGTAAATTCTATTGTTTGTTTGTTGATTTTTTAAGCAATGAATTAAAAGAGAACTTTTGTCAAAATAAAGTGTGGGCATTTTTGTGGAAATTGTACTAAATGTTTAAACCAGGTTTAGAAAAACTGACATATTAGCAATAATGAGTCTTCTTATCCATGAGTATGTGTGATATCTCCATTTATTTAGATTGTCCTTGATTTCTTTAATCAGAGTTTTGTAATTTATTCATATGGAACTTGTAAGTATTTAGTTAGCTTTATACCTAAGAATTTGTTTATTTGCTGCTATTGTAAATTATATATTTTTTCATTTTAAATTCTAATTTTTCATTTTTGGTAAACAAGGGAGCAATTGAATGTTTTATATTAACCATGTATCTTACAACTTTTCTATAATGGTTATTAGTTCTATGAGCTGTTTCTGTAATTTATTTGGAAATTTTACATAGATGCATGTCCTCTGCAAATAAATTTACTTTTATGCCTTTCTTCTTGTTCTGTATATTTATTATTTCCTGCTCTTTTCTTATTGCATTAGCTTAGACTTCCAGCATGCTATTTAATAAGGATGCTAAGAGCAGACTATTCTTGTCTTGTTCCTAGTTTTAAGGGGCAAGCATCTATTATCTTACTGTGGCAGTTTGAATCTTTAGGTATCCTAGAAAAATATGTTCTTAAATTTAATTCATTCCTGTGGGTGTGAAACCTTTGTATGTAGGGCTTTTGATGAGGTTATTTAGTTAAAGTGTAGCCCACCTCAATCAGTACAGGTCGTAATCATATTACTGTAGTACTTTATAAGAAGAATGAGATTCAGACAAAGAGAAAAACCCTCAAGAAGCAGGAAGCTGAACATCAGCAGAACCCATAAGAGAAGAGAGAGACCAGGAGATTCTACCATGCATATTGACATGTGACAAGCATATTGACATGTGACATCACCAGCAGCCAGTCCCAGAACACATACCTTCAGGAAGACAGCATCACCTTGATGGAGACTCGAGCTGGACTTTTGCCCAGCCTCAATTTGTAAGGGTAAAGATTTCCATTGTTTAATCCTACTTATTTCATGGTATTTGCTTGAGCAACCTAGGAAACTAAAACACTCACCATTAAGTATGATGTTAGCTATAGGTTTTTGTAGATATTATTTATCAAGTTGAAGTTTTCCTCTATTCTTAGTTTTCTGAAACTAATTAATATGAATTCATTGAAAATATATGTCTTAAATTATAAGAATCACTTTAAATTATTTTCAATGAAATTTGGAAAATTCATTCCCATGTAGATTGATGTTTCCCTTTTCATTGCACTGTTATTGTTTTACAGATTACACAAAACTATGTTACTCATTCCAAAATGTATTGTTATAATTATTAGTTTATGTAAGCATATGTATCTTAGAAAATCTGCAAGAAGAAATGAGAGCAAGTATACATTTATAGAATTTCTCATATAAACGTTCTCATTTATCATTTCTGATTATCTTCATTTATTCCTATGAATTCATGTTACATTTCATGTCATATTTAACCTCAATACAGCTTTATTTCCACGTCTTGATATTGTCAAATATATTTTATTTCTATATGTTGTAAGCCAATCCTCTGCATCACTAGGAATAATGTGGCTTCAATTGCATCCAAATGAGATTATTATTTCCATGAGATTTAATAAAAAAATATATAAATAAAAAAATCTCTACAAGTATGAATGTTTGTAAATGGAATGTTTTTAGCAGGAATATAAATTTGTCATGCATTTTTGGAAGACTTACTTTTGGCATTTATAAAAATTTGAAATCAATTTTATTAATTAATTACCATGAGAGAATTTTTTTTAGAAATTCTTTGCACATATGAGAAAAATAAATGTTTAATAATTTTATTCACAATTTGATAGTAATATTAAATCTATAAGAAGAGATTTTAAAATGTTGTAAGTGTATATTCTTAAATTTATGCAAAGATTAAAAAGTATTGATTAAGCATATTGTAACTATTTTAGAAACTTTTCCTGACATATGTTAAATGAAAAATAATCAGGTAAAACATAGCATGACAAGACCATACATATAGCAAAATATGTTTTCTGCAACTATATGTCATGAATTCATAGGAAAATTTTATAAAGTCAATACATTTAACAATTTATCCCTAGGAAGAAAAATTGGATTGGGGACCAAAAGAAGAAATTTAAGTTTCTACATTTTTGGTAGGTTTAATTTTTTATGATGGAAACAATTATATAATTTTTTTGATTAAAAATTAAAAGTAGCACTAAAAATATCACATGACTTGCCAGTTTTTTCCCCAGATATAAATTCATGAATTTAAATTGTTCTATTTCCGGATAAATGTAAAATTTCACAATAATCTCTTGCAAGAAGAGACTCAAATTATTTCTGCTGTTGATGAGATAGGTCTTATAGCAGCAGACTGATTGGGTAGACAAATTATCTATTAATACATCTAATTATTCAAACTTCAAAACTTCAGTGTCTGTGATGAAATAATTTTTAATGAAATGAATTCCTCTTCAGCACTCTTGGCCTGTACACACTTAATCAACTCTCATTTAATTATACAAATTTTAACCTGACACAAATTTCAAGACCTATAAATATCCTGTCAACCTCTGCTGACCAATGAAGAGAAGACCATAACTCAGCAAAGCTGTAACAGACAGCCAGAAGAATAGCAGAAATATTCATCAAGTTGGGGAAATGACTCATCTCTACAAGGCTTTTTTACTGTTTGGGAAGGTGACCTTTATCTGCCTCATTGCTGGCTTTATGTTCCACAGCAATTTTATGAAAGCACCTCTGAAATTAGAGAGATTGTGTTTTTCTTAGGTAAGTAAATTTCCTGAAACCTATAGGATGCGTTATAAGCTTTCCTATTAACCTGTTCAAATGGGTTCTTTTGATATGTCTAAGTAAACTTATTTCACCTACTTAATTCTACATTTTTCCCAGAAAAAAAGACACTGCTTATTTTATTGTGTTTGTTTTTCAGATCCATGACATCAATGTGCACTTAACGAAGAAAATTATTTTTAAGCCAATTTGTTTATGAACATTCAAATCAGAGCAAGTAGAATTTGTGATATAACTACCACTCTATTGAGTCTTCAAAGTCAGGTAACAAATGATCTGATTAACTTGAAATCTCTTTAAAAATGTCATTGAATAAGTTATGAGCTTGAATATGTAGAACAAGTATTTAAATGTCATAGGCAATATCATTCTCTCAACAAAGGATTGTAAAAAGAATCTTTAAGTCAGCTCCCCTCTCCATCCGACTCCAAATTCTTATCATGTAACAGAGTAAAAAAGAAAAAATAAATGATAGCTGGAAGTCTTAATATTGTTTCCACAAATGTATCAATAAAACAGTTCACAAGAAACTATAACCAATTCAGAGTATCATGAACAATAACTCCTCTTATTCTAATAAATATTTCCACCAAATCTCTCCATTCCATCAAA